>JAHQIW010007227.1:0-42085 GCA_019055375.1 Parelaphostrongylus tenuis
CAGCTGGATCATAAAGGAAACTATCATTGGTGAGAGTAATTCCCCATACAGACTGTCTATAAATATTGGCATGGAAGTAGTAATCCAATGCTTTTTCTGGGTGAGCGCAAGCGAGTTATTGCTAGTGGGATCTACTTGGATACTTGATAGGCAGGTCTTCACCGACAGTGCGAGCCTCAGCACAGGGAAGCTGTGCTGATCTAGCTGTCTTGTTCTCTGGAGTCTCGAGGTGAACCCAGCCGAGAGTTCCTCATGTCGTCTCCATACTAGAGCAGTCGCCAGTGCTTGTGAATCAGAGGGAGTTTACCACCTTGCGACTAATAGCTACCGAGAAGGCGGTCAATCTTGGTACGGTTCACTCTTAGCTGCGCTTTCCGAGTGAAATAGTCAAATTCCTTCTCAGCTTGGGTGATAATGCTAGGGGTGAAATCTGTTGAATACAATTAGGTACAGTAAAGTAATAGCTGAAGTTTCGACTGGGGACTAATTCCTGGGAGTCTTGTATAGATTAGGAGTATCTAGGAAGACATGGGCATCAGAACGGATCTGAGCAAGGCGATTCCGTCGAAACTTCGGCCATTGTTTCATCCCACTGTTTTGTATGCAATATTTTCTACTATTAGGTCGTTCCATAGGTTTTGACACTAAAGCAGTAAGCACCAAATTCATAAACCAAAAGTAATAAAAATTGCCTAATTTGTCGTTCAAGTGCACACTATTTCGCGAAAATTTGAGCATACTTGCCTATATCTGCTTCGAGATTTAGCTCTTTTGGGGACAAATTCGCTTGTTACTCATGCACAAATGGCGCGTAGGGGAAAACGCTTGTGAAGCGGCTCGCAAAAACTTCCTGTGGACTGCTCCAACGTGAGTCCTCAAGACTGTTCTCGCCAGCTTTGAACTTCACGAAGCACTTCCTAGCTGTCCTTTCTGCAGCCTTATCATCGCTCCAAGCTCGTGTTTATCGAAGATACCCCGTTAGAAACACTTTTTCTTGTACCCTGATGTCTTGAGTACTTCGGGCAAGAGATTTAATTGCAGAAAAAAGGAGGCAATGAAAGATCTGCTTGCCCAAGGGAAACGAGACTACAAAGCTGGTGACTTTAAATCGGCAGCCGCTAAATTGAGCGTTTGTGCGGAATACTCGTGAGTTCATGATTTATAATTATTTTCCTTCCTATATTTGGACTAAAGGGCGCGTGCGGCGCAGCAATTAGAGATGTCTTGCAGCAAACACGTGATCGACGGTTTGATCTTGTACTTTAAGCTCATCAGGCCTTTAATCCCCGCAGGTCGTTGACTTGTCTGGCAGGATAGCATCACTGATTAGATTTTTCGGTAAACCACCGCAAGCCTTTGTAAAGGCCAGATATGCGTTCAGTCACTTCAAACGATGATAAAGTCGTGCGCGAGACTCATCCCTCAGGTATTGATCAACGCCGCGAGCGTTATCCTTTTATATATATTATCCATAATAAATGAGGCCTGTTTTAGAGCAGAGGTCTATGGTGTATTTGCCAGCGAATCATTTGATCCTCATTATTACTATGGTCAATGTCTCATCGAGCTGGGCCGCACCGAAACCGATGTGTTGAAAAATGCGAAGATTGACGTGTCAGAAGCCGACGACGACGATTCGGATGATGAAGAGAGCGAGGATGGCATTGGGGAGGAGCAGGCCGAAACCATCAGTGATGCAAATGCACCTACAGGTAAGTATGGCTCGTCAATATGTGTTTAGTTATTTGTTCTATTTTATCCATTCATTTGGACTTCAGGGCCTATGGTTCAAGAAAAAGAGGAGAAGGAGGTAAAAGATCAAGTGAAAGAAACGCTTACAGAGAGTGCTGAAGAACTGGAGAAGGCTAATGCAGAAGCGAATGGAAGCGACGCAGTTCAGACGACGGACAAGATATCAGAGCCGTGTGAAGAGAGCGCTGGTGGGGATTTTGATATATTCTAGAGTATTCCTTTATGACATCTGTTTTATTACGTAATCGGACCAACTTCTGAAGGAGACCGTGCCAGCAGAATCATCAAAATTCGCTTTTGGAACTATTTCAGCATATGGGGAGAGTTCAGAAGTCATGGATAACCGCGAAGCAGTTGGCTCTGAAGTGTTCTCACATGAGGCTGAAGGTATCGTTCTTTATTTCCTCACTTGGTATTGTTTTTTTTTTTGGAAAAAACTCCTTGTATAGATGCTGAAGTTGATGTGCGGAACGACAATGAGGATGACTCAAGCAATTTTCAGATGGCTTGGGAGGTTTTAGAGGTATGAAGAGGCTTTAAGAACTAGTCTTTTCCCTTTCTTTCAGAGATTTCAAGCCTCTTTTTGTCAACTACAGGTTGCACGTAATATATGTGACATGCAAGCGCCAACAAGAGAATGGGAACTGCGCAAAGCCGATGTTCTATTTGCTTTGGCTGATTGTGCGATTGAGGAAGGGTACTTTGAGCAGTAGGGCCACATCTTGTAGTGGTTTTTGCTATGCTCTCCTATCGATACCCCCTATTGTCAGGCCTTGGACGACCTCACGAGTGCTCTTCAAATTCAACTTCTTCACCTTCCGGCTGATAGCCAAATAATCGCTCAAACCTATTTTACATTCGCTCGTACTTACAAGCTCGCTTATGAATTTGCATTGGCTTCAGAACATTACAGTAAGGCAAAGCAACGCCTCCTGTTGCGAATTGGTTAGTTCTTTTATCTGAATTTCTAGCATACTTTGAACTTTGTGAGGCAAAACTCCGAAACCATTCTTAGAGTGGAATTTATAACAGAGTCGGTCGAAAAATCACTCTTCGAAGTCGCTAGAGGTGAGAACGAAGGGAAGAACACTGAATTCGGGAAGCTGCTTGCTGATCTGAAGGGTTTAATTTCGGATACTGATCTAGAGAAGGTAACATTGATACCGATTTTGCCCTCTTCTATTCTTCCACCCGGATTTCCAACACCTTTTTCCTTGTTCTCAATCGTTTTTTTTCCAGAAGAAGTATGAGCTAAAGACGGTTTACATGGCCGCACTGCCCAAGCAAACTACCTCCAACGATGATACTCCCGTTAACGACATCTCAAATATAGTTAGTACCTCTCATAGTATCATATTATTCTAGAAAACCTTTACTATGTAGTTTAGATGAAAGGATATGAGAATCTCTTTCTTCTCTTGTTTCAAATCCATTGTCTGGTAGTGGCCACGTGTGGCACAGTGGTTAGCGGTGCTCTGTAACGTACACGTCGATGCTTCGATCCCGCGCTGACGGCTTAGCAAGCTCTCCATCCCTCCGGGGTTATTGGAGTGGTACCAGAGTTGTTTGAGAGAATAACAGCACCGACTTGAAACATTGGTAGATCACATGAGTCATAGTGAAGGCCAGTTGTGGATCCAGTCACTTCAAACAATACTACTTGAAGACGGGTGAATGGCGCATTTCTCAGGAATTGATCAGGCTGAGAGCTTTATCTTTATTGAATGTAATGATCTCATAACGTCGCTCGTGGTTTGAATCAATGAGTTTCATTACTTTATGTTCTTCTTGGTCTTTTTGTCTATTGGTAACATATGAGGTCGTTTCGTAAGTCTTGGCATTAGAGAGAAAGCACCAAGTTCATCAACCAGCAGTAATTGAATTGCATGATTTTGGTATCGTTCGATTGGTCATTTTTTGCGAGTACTTGCTTATACTTGATCTCAGATGGAGCTGTCGCGAGAACAAATTCGCTTGCTACTAATGCACAAATGACTCATAGGGGAAAGTGCTAGTGAAGCAGCGCTCAAGGTGTTTGGGGCAATGATACGGTCGCACAAAGGACGGCGAAAAGTGGTTCGCAAAGTTCAAAGTTGGAGAAAACAGTCTCGAGAATCAGTTGCGCTCGGGCCGTCCACTGGAAGCTCCATGATCTTGCGTGCATCTCCACTAATATTCACCCATGAGCGCCATTCGTGCATGAGTTGCAAGCGAACATGTTCTCAGGACAGCTCCATCCTAGAGCAAGTATAGGCATGATGTAACCAAAATGTTCGCAAGAAAATGCCCAATTGAATAATGCCGAAATTATGCAGTTTCAATTACTCATGCTTAATAAATATGATGTTTACACTCTAGCGCCAAAACTTGTGAAGCAACCTAAGATATGCCTCCAATATCCACTAAATGGGTTTGTTTCACAGATCCGAAAACTTATCAAGAGGACAGCTGATCAGGCTGAAACTCACCCAGAAGTCAAAGTTGTGAAGAAAGCGAAAGCTGACAACGACGATGCTGCTGCTGCTGAAGTTACTGTTTCTGCTGATGCCGCTGCCTAAGATGTACTTTTTTTCTGTTTGTTATAGATGGAGATCTCATTGAGTTGATCATCTTATACAATGATACTGGAACTTTGGAAGAAACTTTATTTACTACTATCCTCTCAGTTTAAACCATCGATCCTGAAGCTACGTAATCAATGAATCGATCATCTAACTTTGATTTTTTGTTATTATATTGAAATAAATAATTATTATTGGTGAGGTTTTTTTCTCACACTGGAGAGGCATTGCCTTCAGGAGATTTTCTTTTGTCCTCACGTTTCTATAAACGATTTTTCCTCGACGGGTCTTTGCAAAGAGCGAATATGACTCATCTATAAGTCGGCATTTGAACTTGTAAAAGACACTGTTTAGTGTGGACTTATTTAGAAAGAAAAAAGCTATTTACTAACGCAATGTCAATTTTGTATATTACTTTATGCAATGATCGAGGCCAAGCATTCCGAGTGTTCCGATATCAACCCTTTCGGGGCCATAGGTCCAATCAGCTGCGTCTCTGACTCTCGGCGTGTTGCGTCTAAGGATGGTGTCTAACCCAATGTGCCACTGTTATATGAAAGGCGCGGGGGGTAAGAGACGTAAGTGGTGGGGTCCATGGTACCCAAAGAGTTAACGGGAGCAGTTTGGTCATGAATGTTGAGTGATATGCAAAAGGTTGATGAGCCTCGGGCGAGGGCCAGACTCTTATCTCACTCTTTCAGAGGGCACTTATCCTCCAGTGCACTACCAGCGCTTGTTTATGCGATTTGAGGTGCAGTAAAGAAGTTCTCTAGCCACTTCTTTGTTACTGATAACTTTTCCCATCCACGTGGGTCACCATAGTGCTCTCAGAAGCTCTCAGGGCCCATTGAAAGAGATCGCTTAGCTCGTTTTTGTGAGTCAGCGTTCAGTCCTTCGGAGACGATGTACATTCCGCGTAAAGCACCCGTGCCTTGGTTTTTTTTGCTTTACAGAACTTCCCGATGAGACTTTTGGTAGTCTTTCGATAGCCTAAGAAATTGCGATTCTACCGTTGTACATATACAGGGAGTAGTAGGACATTCTTGTGGACAGGTTTTGCTATAACGTTGGTTGCGCGTGGCGTAGTGGTTAGAGGTGTTTTTCCAATGAGCCAAGTGGTGGTCGTAGGTTCGGGCCATGTGCCTAGGCTCTGTCACCCTTACTTCACTCAGATATGGCTGAATTTATTCGTTGCGGACTTGTTTTGCGGAATAACAGCATTGTTCTGATAGCCGTGAAGTCCTAAAGACACCTTGATTTGGTACTTCTCCATAATGAGGAGGGGCAAGTGAAGAACCGATTTCATTTGCTATATAGGAACTCTTCGTAGGGCGTGTTAGTTTTCATTCGAACGCGTAGATCTTTAGCTAGCGCTGCACATGACCAATTTTCTTTTAAAGAAAAGACCTTTTTTCAACGTAAATTTCGAAGTAAAACTATGTTTCACAATGGCTGAGCAATTCAACTGTTACTTCGTTGGAAGCACGAAAGGCATACGAACGTGTCGAGGAAGTTTTCTAGTATCAGAGTCATTCGTTTGATCTAAAGCAGTCCTCGAAACGGGGGAAAAATTTCCGCATCGAATGACAAAAGTCGCACTTATCCAAAGCGTCATTCGATCGATCGTGGGCGGCCGCCCCTTTACAGTGCGGCCTCTAGACCCCGACCCCGGCTATAAATTGACTTGTAAACAAACAACCCGAATGTGTAAAATTCGATCTTTTTTCCGTGCTGCACTGCAGAGAAACGCTTTTTTCAGAACATAACCACAGCGTTGAGATTGTTAAAGCCTACGCTATCGAACGCTTACTAATAGACTGAAGAAGGAGCTCGATTTTGAGAGTGGCCTCACCAAGAGGCCAGTGAATTGGCCAAAGACCATTTACTCTCGCATGCGAACTCAAACTTTTTTTCGTGCTGCACTGCAGAGAAACGGTTTTTTCGGAAAATTAGCACAGCATTGGAAGCAGCAAACATTATGCTATCGAATAAATGCTAATAAACCAAAGAAGGAGCTCTGTCCGGCGAGAAAAATGCTTGTGTGAAACATAATTTTATTTTGGACTTTACAACGTTACGAAACGTTCTTTCTGAAGACCTTTTACGTGGAGCTGTAGCTAGAGATCTGAGCTTTCAAAGTATTGCCAACACTTCTATAAAAAGTTTTTGTCCAGCGAATGTGGTGGGTTTTTCATTTGTTGCCTTATAATGAACAAGTACCATTGATTCGTAGTTTAGACGGTAGTTATGGTAATAGTAGCAGTTCGATGACTGACGTATCAACGACTTCGCCTCCTTCAGACATCGGACGTGGGTTGTATTTGAATATTTGAAGGATTCGGAAGGTTCTTGAGATACCGCCAGATCAAGTCAAAAGATCAAGCGAAGAAAAGGAGCGAAATTTCGCGTGAGAGTGACCCATTTGTCCTTCGCGGTTCATTTTTCAATTTTTAGCCTTTATCCAGAATGCTTCAAGAGTTCTGCGCATTGATGCTGCTGATTTGCGCCAGGGTCGTGACAGTCACCTCGAGATCCTTATCGTTGTGCTTCTGTGCCCTATCTGCCCCAAGGGCCCATGCTTCACTATCACACAAAACTTCGCGCCCTTTTTTCTTCGTTTGATCTTCTGACCCGGCCTGGGCGGCATATAAAAGATTCGTCGAATCACTCAGATAGTCTGATACAACGTTCATCCAGGCTGTCATAAAGACGAGTCGCCGAAACGTCATATATCGGACAGCTCCTGCTATCTATTACGCTGCCATGACTACTACCGTCACCACCCTCGCCAGCGAATCAAGATAAATCTTTGCAGTTCAACGACTTAATTGTCTTTGGAGACATAATCAATGTATAAACTTGATCCATGGCATCGACCGTTTTAAAAACCTCGCAATAAACATTCAAGATAATTTTCAAAAAAAAAGAATCTTTAAAGCCTAAGCGAGGTTGGTACGCCAGGGTCATACATGCGTGTTTCGGAGGACTCGACCTCCTACGCCTCCTTCCTTGCTACAATGCAGGGCTTAATGTGGGGCGTGGGTCACTGACGAGGAGGGCAAGGCCTCCGAAAGACGCATGTATGACCCTGGCATACCAACCTCGCTTAGGCTTAAAGCATTCTTTTTTTTTCGAAACTATCTATGTACAGTTTTCAAGCTCATGTGGCGCAGTCTTTGGAGGTGCTCTGCGTCGCACATATCTCGCGCTCATGGCTCATCAAGCCATCCATCTCTCCAGGTTCGGTAGAATGGTACCAGGCTGGTTTCAGACTTGTCTGGAAGGGTGAGCAGCACTGACTTGGTACAGCGGTAGGCCACTGCGAGTCATTGTATAAGTCAGATATGCTTCTAAACACCTCAAACTAAGTTAAAAGTTGAAGACAAATGCATAGCACATCCCTCAGGGATTGACCAACGCCGATAGCTTTGTCGTTCTTACACTCTGTGAGAATGTTTAGTGCCTTTGCGAGTTTTGTGCGTCAGAGGCTTACGTGCGTTTCGCCGACATCGCCCGATTCATTTAAAGCCACACGCACCACTCTGAACGCTACTTTATAGTGGTGACGGAGAGTAGTGTGGTGTTAGCACGTGATATTATGTTGTCAACTTTTTTCAGTCGATTGATTACGGCTGGTAGTGAATATGTAGAGATCTATCTGATCGCCTATTTGAGAACCTCACTTTAATCCCTATTTGACGACGTGTGCCAGCTGAGTCACTTAAAGTCTTGGAGGCCTTTCTCGCTGAGCAAAACCTTTCTCATGAGCGCTTGGTAATCATTCTAAAGCTTAGATCTCTGCGATTTCAATAATATATTTGGTTTTTGAGAAAGCCTTTCTATTACGTCGTAGCAGCCAAAATAAATTCATGTTTCACATTCAGTCTGTTTTATTTGCTCGGCTGGGGCTTGCATAAGGCTCTTTAGCAAACTCTTACTGGTCGATCGATAGCCAAATCTTGTGAATTTCGAGGGTGTAATTGGTTTCTTGAAAGGTTATCACAAGACGCCGTAAGAGCGAAAAAAAGATTACGTTTCGCACTCAAAGTTTTTATCGCACAGAAAAGTTGTATATGTATGAAAAACATATGAACATGTATAGAAAATCATGGAGTATCAGAATAAGCTGAGATACCCTAATATTTTCCTTTTAAAAGGAAAAGAACCCTAATTGAATAACCAAAATTGCGCGCCTCTTGCGAGATGCGCTGTGCGATCGAGCAACTGCCGTTTTCTAAAGGGTTAGACATTCAATATAGTCTGTGAGAATGTTTTGAGCCTTGTCGAAGTTTCTACATATTCACTACTAGCCGTAATCCATCGACTGAAAAACTGGTGATAACACAGTATGACGTGCTATCACCATCGACAACGTCTCCTCGTCTTTACTATAAAATAGTGTTCAGTGTGACGCGTGTGGCCCTGGTGAAGCTGGCAACCTAGCCGAAACGTATGTAAGCCACTGGAATAACTCGAAGAGGCTCTAAACATTTTCACGGACTATTTTGCATCTTCAAAAGCAGTTGATGAGATGTATATGTTTTCTTAGTTTACCTCTCTTGTAGTTTGCAATGATATGATGTGGTAAATAAGATATCCGAGGTGTCTGAGTGATTTGCAAGACTTTGTAGCCAGGCGGTAGTCGAACTCCGCGTTACACCCATGCCAAGGACGTGCGCTTACAACCACAACACTATGAAGACGCTGTCATCTCAATTGTATCTAATGCTGATATAGACCAGTAGATCACACCCGTTTGCGATCGGTAGCGAACGAATTCGATACCTTTTCTCGCAGAGAAAGCAACACTAGAACGCTGAACGCGGTGGTGTTTGAGCAGCCCGCACCCCGGTATGGATGAGACTCGGGTTCGACTCCCTCCTGAAGTTCGGATTTTTGCATGCCACTAAGTAGTCTTGAATATGTGCATCTTGTATTTGAATCGATTATTTCCATAGTTTGCTCGAGTTTTTCGAGGTTGTCTATAACTGAGCATTCTGTGTTCCAGTAAATCTGTGTGTTAAACGTTTCCTCGGCGATTCGTCGGATGAGCGGATCGACGACGACACAGGAACAGCAGGTAGAAGATGTCGTCATGATTCCGACTGAGAAGCCACCCCTTCCCGTTGCCTCTTTTCAGAGGAAGTTTAGATAAGGTTCATTCATTCATCCGATTATTTGTCCATATCGCTTACATAAGAGCGCATGTGGCGCAGTGGTTCGAAGTGCTCTGAGTCGCACACATGGTCGATGATTCGACCTCGCGCTCATGGCTCACTAAGCTTCATCCCTCTGGGGTCGGTAATTAGTAACAGATTGGTCTCCGGCTTCTCTGAGGTGATAAGCAGCACTGGCTCGGTATAGCGAGAGGCCACCGCGAGTCATTGTAAAGGCCAGATATGCATTCAATCACCTCAAATGAAGTAAAAAATTGAACACGAGTGCATGGCGCATCCCTCAGGGATTGAACAACGCCCAGAGCTTTATCCTTTATCCTTAATCGCTTACGTTGCAGTACTCAGTGTGACACTTTTCAGTTGCTGTTTTGCCAACAGCACTGCGTTGATGCTCGTCCACCGGTCTATGCTTTGGTAGTCGATCGTGAAGTAGCGCTTTTATTAGGAACCGGCAGATTGCTGCTACGACATAATGTTTCGTTAAGCATAAAGCAGGTAAGTTAGTTTAGCAGCCGTAAACTGTAGGTTGTCAGCTTAATACTAGTCGTACTTATATCTTAGACAACGATTAATGAGAAACCAATCCTTTTCTCTGGGCAAGAGCTTTTCATAGGAGAGTTAGTAATCATTCGAAAACTTGGATCGCTGACTAGCGCCTTACTGGTCGGTTTTTCAAAGCACTTTATAATACTATAGAATTCAAAATAGGATTATATTTCACACGACTACGCGTTTTTTCTAACTTCGCTTATGTTTCGCTGGACAAAGCTTCTTTCTTGCAGTACTAGTGCTCTGTCAGTAGCTAAAGTCTCGAAGAATTCAACCTTGTGTTTTTTTTTTTGGAAAAACTCTTTTAATAGCTTCGAAATTATAGCATTTTCACTGCTTTTTTTCCGCAGTATTATCATGTTACTTATATAACTAAGAGAATTGAGTGGTGAACAAAAACACGGCCTCAGGCGGGAATCGAACCCACGTTTCATCCTACCCGGGGACGCGTGCTCTACCACTACACCACTGAGACACATTTGCCCGACCACTCATTCTTCAACATCTCAATGTTAGCTATCAGCCACCAACCTTTGACAGGTTTGGTCGGGTGTGCGATTTCGCTTTATAAACCCAGTTGAGCTGATAGCTATTCTAATTACTAATACTTCGAAATTATAGCATTTTCACCGCTTTTTTTTCGCAGTATTATTATGTTACTTATATAACTAAGATAACTAAGATTTCTTTTAATAGCGTTGTAGAAGGAGTAAAAGATTTGTGCTTCATACCTCGCCGCCCAGAGCTCTTTCTTTAGATGATTGGTAATCTTCGATAGCGTAAGTTTCATTGATCACAACGCTATGGTTATTTTTTCGAAAAACCGTTTCACTGCAATGTAGACGGAAAAATGAGATCGAGTTTCACATATTCGGCAACCATGTTTACCGGCCAACCCACTGGTTGTAAACGGGGTGGTCTTTGTTATTACGCATAAGGCATAGAAAGCAATTTGTTTTGAGTTGAGGATTTTTTCCTCCAATTGAAAGAACTCTATATAGAACGGTTGGCTGAGATACTGCGAAATTTCCTCCACACGTTCATATGCCTTTCGGGCTTCCAGCGAATTATAGGCGGTTTAAAATTAAGGTGCGAGGGGTGTGAAGCAAATTTTCATTTTCTATGCTACAGCGCTGTGAAGGGGTCTTTTCGAAAAACGGCAAATTATGGCTTCAGCCAGACCTCAGAATGTTCCAAGACTTTCAAGTGGTGAAGTAAATGGCATCTCTAGTGGTAGACATACGTTTCAACTTTCTCACCACATGCTTTCCTCGTCAAGACCTCATGCCTCTGGAGAGGCTTAAAACATCCTATCAGACCATACTGAGATCTAAGCGAGGTCTCAAATCAGTCGATTGGAAGGAATTGCTGTGTGCCGTCTTTACCAGGTGTAAGCAATCGATTAAAAATAGCTTTGGAACTCAACGTTAAACGATCTTTTCCTTTGGAAGTGTAGTCATACATGTTCGGCGCCGCTACCTCTAGTTGAAAAGGTGGATGGAAAGGCATGTGGCACTGAAGAGACCTGCGAGAAAGGAGAAACGCACGTCATCCCCTAGAGATGCCATATAGCAGATCTCTTGAAACGCTTAAAACATTCTACTAGACTATATTGAGTTTTGGGCGAGGTCTCAAATTAATCGACTGAAAAATGTCTAGCCCTTCCGTGAACTCATCTCCTCTGCATCTCTAATCTTCAGGGCAGGAGCCCACTGGGTGTATTGTTGTATTATTTCAGTTGTACTATTGTTATTCTCGTACTTATAACAGCAAGAAATATACATGTGACATAGCATAAAAAATAACAACCATATGCAATAAAAATAGGGCAGTAATACACTTGGTGCGTTCACACGCTGAAGGTAAAGATACAGAGGAGGTGAGTCCACGGTCCCGAAAAGCTTAACGCTTTGTTGTGCTTTTTCGATCTCAAGATATTACAGTAACTTTTGTTATAGACTCCCCTCAAAATGGTAGCACTGTGATAACGATATAACATGTCTTCAGGTGTTTGTTAGGTCTAAATGCTAGACAGGCGCTTGTTTCGTTCTCAAGGACTCTTAAGCAGCACAGTCCCTCGATTCAGGGATTACTCGGCGTTGGTTCCTTCATGGTGGACTATAGCCTCAAGGTATCGACTGAAGCGAGGAACTGTGCTGCTGAAAAGCCTTTGAAGACGTAACAGGCGCCAGTTTAGCACTTAGACATGGCTCAAAACATGTTATGTCATTATAAGAATAACCGTTTGTTTTGACAATCAATATTGCAGTTGAATGCGTTTCCGTTTGACATTTACCAAATGTTTATATCTTTACTAAACTTCATTACTCAATTGATATCTGACCTTTTTTCTTTGTGATACCTGCTAAACATTAACTGAAGACGAATATGCGAAGGTAGTGTAGTCGTTGATGATGCAGTGTATCGTAAAAGCGAGGTGACAAGCGATACGCTGGTTAGCGATATCCTCTTCCGCAACTCCTTGTTGCCATCAGTTAACGTGCGTCCTACGAATCACTCTAGCTCGGGATCCTCCGAAATCGCAAGATCTACGCTGCTAGTATTCTCAGGGAGTCATGAAGGAGACGAAATCCTCAAGCAGGGACAGAGCAACACGTGATGTGTTCGATGACCTTTGTGAAGGATGAAGTGAGGGACGCGTCGTGTGAAAAGTTCATGAAACATACTGGAAAAGAAGAAATTTGTCTGTTTTGTGAGTTGCATGTGAAACCTCTTAAATTGACAAACCTGTTATGTTTCGTTGACTCATGTTTTTAGTTGCTGTGGGTCGTATTTTTGCCCTCGAAGAGCGAAACAGAAGCGGCATATACGAAGGAATTTTTCTGCCTAGTTGGTACACGTGATTTGATGCTTATCACTGTTAACGACTGCCATCCACTGCGTTCCAGGGTACAATTTGATGTGAGTATGCTATTTTAATCGAGAACAAGGTAGCGTAAAAGTCGTATGATATCAATCCTAGAACACAGACGGTTAAGAGATCTGTATACGCCGTTGAGAGACTTCTAATCGAGGCATATATCGTACATCTCCTTTATGTCAACCCATCTTTCGGCCCTTTGAGGGCAAGGTCTCTCCCGCATTTTTCCGGACTTTTGATATCCTCACGATAGCCTAAATCTTGGCGGTTCAAATGGTAAAGCTTTTTCTAAAGAGCCTTAGAGCGCTGAGTAGCGAAAATGGAATCTCGGTTCACACTCGGCGTGTTTTTTTGCTTGGCTGAAGTTTTGTAGATGACACTCAAACATAACTTTAGTACTTAATTGATAGGATATATTCAAATGATTTCAAGGCCGACTGTGAAAGCCTAGGTCCGTAAAACGATAAAGCAAACTTCCTCCTTCAAGATAACTGGTAAAGTCTAGAAACGTCTGCGAAAGAAGAAAAAATTTCCAAGTAAATGACGGAAATCGCGCCTTTTCGAGCCGGCTTTGTGGCTGCTATGCGCAGCGCTATTCGAGAAGCTACTAGTGCTCACTAAGAAGGCTTCTCGAGAAACCAAGTACAGCCTAGAATCGCCGAGATTCAAACTATCGACTGTGTACTAAAAGTCTGCGAGAAAAACACAGAATGTGGCGTGTCCTCAAAGGATTGAGAAATCTATTGAGCTAAAGGAACTGTACCCATATCTCACTTGTTCAAACGTCGATTTATAAAGACTCGTGCTGTCCATGTGACGAAGTTTGGCCTTCTTGTTGAGCGGGACATCTCAGCTACACGGGACACCTCCACAAGTCAGAATCTCGTCGCATTATACTCTCTTTCTCATCCGATGAATGAATTACTGGCTGTGATTTTCAAGCCAAGAGGTAATTTTCAGAGGTTTCTTTTACATTACCTCTATCGTTTCGTATTCTGTGAATCATCGAGTCGCTAGTGGACACCACTTGTGATCCTCCCAGCACAACAAGCGGCTTTAGGGCTTTTATAAAGGTTTTTTTATAATGAAGTACTTATGAATGGGTCATCTCTTCTTCTCGGATGTGCTCTTCTCGGATGGGCGTGGGACTTCGGTCCACTTAGTTCGGGCATACATTAGCCTCTCAACTAATAAACGGGAGGGGGACCTAAGAGTTTTTTGGTGGGCCTATTCGTTGACTGACGGCTTACAGCTTCTTTACACGATCGCGTACATATGTTTATATGTAGGTAGGTGTATGTCTATATAAGCATCTGTACATGCGAGTGTACATATGCATGTATGTGTATATATTCACCTTATGATTTAGAGGTCGGCTTTAGAACGCACGTTACAGACGCTTCAATAGAATGGTTGTTCTGTTGGGAAAAGTATGAGTTTTCAATCGTTGGAGCGGAGGACGACTGTCTATTGGTCTTTGACGTTTGAGTGAGGTTTGTCATTTCAACGGCCATCTGGAAATTAGCTCTACAGTTAGTTTTCCATGACTCGTTTCAGATGCACTACCTGCAACGAATACGTACAACTTCCGAACATGAAGTACGATCGGCTATAGAATTGCTGGAAAAACGTCGTGCAGAGACATCTGCACAAGGAACGCCAGTCCTTCATCTGGAGAGTACCCGCGATATTCTCAGCAAGTGGACCTTTGCAGTCAAGCATCTCCACGTCACTGCCATCGCCAAGTCTTTGCTTCAAGACAGTGCAAAGCCAACGTTGCCAAGAAAACAAGGGAGTAGTTGAACGATTTGGGCTGGAACAGTTGGGTGATCAGCTGCATTAGCCAGATCTGTTTCCATCCGAATTCCATCTCTTCAGAACATTGGAGCACTGGTTGGACAAGAAGAAGTATCAAGACATCAATCATTTGCCAGTCAAGAATTGACTGGCTGGTTTGCGTCGTAGAATAGTGAGTTATATGAACGCGGAATTGATTTGATGCCGGAGCGCTGGCAGGATTGTATCCAGGCAGACGGAGAATACTTCAATTGATGTTGTTTGATATTTTCGATTACTTGGAAGAATAAAATTTTGAATTTCTGAATCAAATTTGGAAACATGGTTGGAGACCATGTACATTGCCGGTGTTTCGTTGAAGCCCATGCAGCGATAAAATAATTTTACTAATCATCACGCTTCACCAAAAACCCAAGCCTCAAGCAAGAAACTTTCCTCTGATCCTCAAGTCGACCTTATTTTTCTTGTATAATTCGACTTTCTAATGATTAGAAAGCCAATAGACTGTTTGAAATGCCTTGAACTTTTGTACTATAGCGCATAAGCTTCCTGAAATGTTCTTTCAATTTAAAACTTGCAAATAAGCATGTTTTGGAAGCTCTGAAAACGAATTTCAAATGTAAAGTTCATATCACAAGACTGCTGGCAGCAATTATCGATAGTAGATCCGAGAACATCACTATGTCGCCATTATTTACAAAATTCACCTTCTTCTTCCCTAAAAGTTTTAGAATTTGGTTATTACGCTATCAGAATTATGTGCAGTCACTTTCTACATATCTGCATATTCTGTATATCACTGTGTCCAAACAAAGCTTTATTTTGGTTAACGTTTCGGCGCCGTTTCTTCAGAGCGGCAATGACTTGAAACGGAAGTTCACATTGCCTAAATCTTATATGTTTCAAGTTTCCATTAAAAATGAATCAAATATAGAATTCTTCCCACGACACAGCAGTAATCACTTATCATGAAAAGATTCCGTTGAAAAAACGTGTTTCAAGAGTTTATTTTGATTACAGCTTATCAAGTGAAAGGGAAGCCAAGTATTGAGTTAAGTCGAAATATTCCGTTCGAAGACATTCACTATGACAGCTAACGGGACGGCCTTAAAAGTGCTTTTGCTACAACCTGGTTAGACGCGAAAATGGCAATTCTTCACGTACGATGACGCACGTTGGAAAAGCTTCAAATGAGCCAACATCGTCTTATCTATAACGCCATCATCACATCTTGTTACCATTAATCCACTCCTTCTACTTGCCTTTTGACTTTCATGTATCATTACATTTTCATCTCCCAAAGTGATTATAGAGCTGCAACTTTTGTTACGTAGGCATAAACCATACCCGGATGTAGCATCCCGGAGCAGCAAAATTTTTATTTGTTTTTCCAATGCACATTTTGCCAGCATTCAATATTTCTCATTGTAGCATTGGGCACTTAGATGGTCCATATTACATGTCGTGTGGATCTGAACTTTTGTGCCAATCGTTTCGCCGTCTTCAAAATGTCATTCACATGTGTGGTTGCAAGTTGCATGTGGCTTGTGGTACAACCTGAGCCTGTGTTGTTTTAATTCATTGTTACGCTGAAAGCCGATTAAGCGTGAAAACGTTAGTGTAGAATATTGTCTAGCGCATGTCGTTAAGATGCATCACGCACCTTGACTGTAACTTGCTGATTTTGCTAATATGATATTCGCCGATCGATTTATGATCATAGAGCTCCTAAACTGTGCAATTCAACTCCCCTATGGGCGATGAGAAACTCCAATCATCACTTTTCTGATAGCGTCATGCTCTCAACTGTCCATTGGTCAGCGCGGTGTGCTCTTTAATCGTGCTTACATAGTGTTCAGATTTACAAAAAGTAAGCTAAATAAGACGAGGAGTGTAGCAGGTCGTTTATTTCTGTTCGCCTTGTAAAGACATGAAACTAGCCTTCAGGGCTTCTCGTTTCTGTGATCCACCATGACGAAGAGGTTACTTTTCAGTCACAAAATTTGGCTCATATAGTGAAATTTTATTTAGTTACTTGAGCAGAAAAAGGTTCATAAAGTTTAAAGCAATGAAAAAATGAAAACATGGAAAATCGGGAAAGTCGTTTGTTTTAACAGCAACGTGATGACCACAGGAAATAGAAAAGGTTTCATTCGGCCAGTCACCTTTGACGAAGATGCTAAACTCTGTGCGCAATGTAAAAATCCCATTTCTCCAAATTGGTGCTCTCTCTTGTACCAATCGCACTTACTACATACCTAGTCTTCGACATTATACGCTTATTTAGTTTAAATTTTACAATCAGAGTTTTGGCTATAACTATGAAGGAAAGAGCAGAGAGAAGATGCTGACATATATTTGTTCTGTGACAAAAATGCTCAAGTGTCCATATATGCTCTCACATTAGGCAGATTGAAGGAATACAGATGAATTTACGACAAGGCCAAGACCAGCGATATCCATTGCATAAACTCGCTAATAAGCTTTAATACAAGCCACAGATAAGCAGCTTAAGCCTAAGCCTAAGCAGTATCCCACCACAAAAAGCATTAGTGAACTCTCTTCTGCCATCATTTATGATCATAAAAAATCCCATTAGTGACAAAAAAATGAACAACCATTAGAAACCTGCCACTCTGTGACTGGACTTATCGCGGTCGCCGCGCGACCGCGTCGTTTGCCGCGTCAGAATTCAATGTGCTGGTCATGGGTTCAATCGAAGGGGCGTCTAATTGTTCTAAAAATTTTCATCTTTCACTGTAAACTGTATGCAATGCACACACATTATGTGGAATGTGCTCATGCTTCCTTTTCTCACTACATTATTAGTAGTCAGTCGATAGTTTAAAAGACGGAAATTTTGACACTAAATTTGGTTGCTGTAAAGACTCTCAAGTTTTGTTCATGCAGCAGAAAAAAAAGATTACGTTTTGCGATCGAAGTGCGTCATTACTAGGGTTAAGGAAAAAGTTCTAGGAGATTTTTACAAGTTTCAATTTATGCACAAATTAACACGAATAACAATAATAACTATTCTTCAAATTATAGAACACCATTGTTCTAGACTTTCTGCAATCATTCTGTAAAATTCCGAATCTGCTCAAAGTACCTTCCCGGCTCTTTTGAATCGAAAAATTTTTGAAACACTTCATCAACTTCTATAAATAATTCAAGTCGATGACCATTTGGTAAAAAAAAATGTTGCATTGATGGAAAGAGGCCATAATTAGATAAAACTCATGCGGATCCTGGCAAGTGTTAATGTGGACAAAGTCACAGTGGCACAAATAAAAGTTTGGCACATCACTCCACATCATCAGGTATACCTATAACCTCACATTATCGCTAAACGGCGTTAAATAAAATGAATTCTGTTCTGGTTTTTACTGCTACCCGACGTCTTACTGAAGGACAGTAATGACGGTGAAATGCATGTTTTCTTCAGAAGCTCCATTATTTGTTTAGGATGTGATTTTATTCCGTTCTATCAAAACGCTGTGATCTATTCGTGATTCTCTACAGACCAATGAAACAAGTAAAGAGAGATTCCTTAGGCAATTGAGTAGTGAGCAAGAAATTGATCCCAGACAGGAGTTGAACTCACGTTTCACCCATACCGGTGGCGCATGCTACCACTACACCATCATTGTCTCTACCATGGCTATCAACCTCCAATATGTAACAGATTTGGTCAGGTAAGCAATGTCGCTTTATAAACCCGTTAAGCAATCAGCCATTGTGATATGTAATATTCAAGATTTCTTGTGTTTTACTGCTTTCTCGCAATGTTATGATGTTTCAAATATACCTAAGAGAATTGAGTGGTGAGCAAAATTCGACCTCAGACGAGAGTTGTGCTACTACAACACCTCAACTTCAAACACAATAAAATGTTATAACTGTTCTGAAAAGCAGAGATCAAACAACTTCTAGGAGCGGAGTGAACATCGTGGACTCATACGACGTCATGGTGAAATTGATTTGCATCTTAGAAATATGTATGAGAGTGGTACCTCAACACACAACTAACGCAAGGGATATGGTAACCCTATTCCCAGGTTTTGCTGACTTTGTCTAAGAAGGCTATTATATCTCTATAACAAGAAAACTTGAGGAATTGGGAACATGAGAGGATTGTAGAAATGATCTTGTCTTATCGTCAGATGTATAAATGACATGATTATTAGTAATTACCCTCTTTTAGTATGCTCTGATCATAGAAAGACATCGCGGTAGGTATTTCAAAGTATTTTGTTGCTTGAGCTCTGTCTGTTTCAATGCTATTCGTTACCACATGTTCTACTGAATAATCACGGTTATTACAGCGATTAAAATGAAATAACACCTGACCGATAATGGAGAATGAGACAATGAATTTGTTCGGGAAAATAGAAGGAAGAATCAATAAACTTGGCACGCAAAATAGCCATCTCCAATGGCAACGAGAGTGTAGCACATCAGGATCACTTCAGAGGAAAAGTTAAACGCTCAAACGGCAGAAGCATAGACAGTAAGATTCCGTTCATCCTACCCTTCATTTCAGTCTAAATAAGAACAGCTATAAAGCGATGTTTGAAAAGGGGAGGTCTAGAACGATCGGTAGCCGTGATCGAAGTACCACCGATGACTCTCAAAAGCCAGTTAGTCCGTAACCGCCTAAACGATCGTCTCTGTTTCACAAAAAAAAATTGCATAATATGCCCAAACGGTAAAGGCGGAGACTGCATGAGTTCATGCACAGTTTACCTGATCTCTTAAAAAAGGTGCGGATATGCATATATAGGCGAAACGGGAAGACAACTTCACATTCACGTAGAAGAACACCTAACCGAGCTATGTAATGATGACTTGGAAACTCCGTTAGGGAAGCACAAAATACGAATACATAACAGGGATGATTTTATGGTCAAAGTCACTATGCTCGCCCGGGAAGAAAAGATCTTAGCGCGGAAAAGACTCGAAACATTTTGGATCAACGCCAAACGTCCCCAGATGAACCGCGAAGACGAACGCCTTGTCATAACACGTGACTTCAGGCCATTTCTCAGATCGTAGTTCGAACCTAGGTCACGTGACCCAGCCCCTCACGCACAGTCTTCGTTCATGCAAGACATATAACCTCTCACAGATCATAAAACAAAAAGCTACTTAAGCTGTTCTGCTCTGGTTATGAAAGTGCTTGTCTGAGTGTTTTGCATATCAGTTTGACTCTTTCAGGCTCAGAAGAAATCGACAAAGCCGAAACGTCAGCCATCACGGTCAAGTTCATTGTACTATTTGTCTGTACCAAATAAATTCTCAAATTAACAACTTCAAGGAGTTATTGAAACTGCAAATAGCTAATTTTGAAGCATCTCTTCCAAAATAATAAATTGTGTAGAGAGGCCGTGCCGTTTTGGCTCTATAATATAAATTTTACAATGAAATTACATGATTTTGGTATTGTACAATTGCGCATTTTCTTGCGAAAATTTTACTGCAGAACATGTCTATACTTGCTTGAAGATGAACCTTTCATGGGAACAAATTCGCTTGCTACTCCTGCACAAATGGTGCATAGTGAAAGTGCTAGTGAAACGGTGCACAAGCTGAATGGAGCTTGAGGCAATTATACGTTTGTAGAAAGGACGGCTTGGAATTGGTTCGCAGATTCAAAGCTCGTGTGAACAGACTGGAGGATCAGTCGCGCTTGGGCTGTCCAAAGGAAGTTGATCGTCAGGCTCTCCTACGCACCATTCGTAGATGAACAACAAGCGAACCGCAGCTCCATCTTAAAGCAAGTATAGGCAAGTCTTAAACCAAAATGTTTCCAAGAAAATGCGCAATTCAGCGATACCAAAATCATGCAGTTTCATTACAAAAATCATAATAAAAAACCAAAACATCGCGAACTTTCTTTTCAACATATTACCATATATGAAGTCTTAAAATATATTGGCTTATATGCGCATTATAATCATTAATATACTGTGCAAAAGCAAATTATATATAATCATCAGGCTTTATAAATAACTGTAGAGATCAAAAACGCATTTGGAACAATTTGGTGGTGATCATCTCCGAATATGCAGTATGCGACGTTTTCAGCATCTAGTTTCGATTTTATCACCGGCCAAAAGTATGTTAGTCAATGCGTTGCAGCGTTGAATTTGCTGAATAAGAAAATCAAGGAGTCATTACATTTGGCTCTACCGATAACCTATGTGGTGTAGGATCAGTGGTCTTGCTGTTTTGATCTGCTACCAACTTGTGTTTAGCAACGGACAACAGCGCAAAGCTCAAATCCTTTATATGGCTCATACCAAACAATAGGATGGAACCAAACAATTGCGGTAGCACGAAACAATGTGGTGGAACCAAACAACCTATAATACACACATTACTATAATAATAACACAATAATATACATATATACATCACCTGTATCACCTGTCGTCCCGTTGATCGTCGAGTGACTCGAGCGGGTACCAGCAACTCTTCCATTTTTCCCTATCGCGTGCAAGAGTAGCCCAGTGGGTCCTCCTTGCTCTAGGAATTCGCTGAGCATCATATCTTTCTTCCATCGCTTTCGTGAAGAAATCGGACCAACGGGTCAGTGGTCTTCCTTTAGAGCGCTTGACGTCCCGAGGAATCCAGTCGGTAACGGCTCTCGTCCATCGGTTGTCGTTGAAGCGCATCACGTGTCCGGCCCACCTTATTTTCGATATCCTGGCGTGTAGAACGGCGTCTCTGATTTTCGATCGTTGACGTAGGTCGGAAGTTCGGATCCTTTGTCTCATTTGCGAAATACGAGATACTCCTAGCATCGACCTTTCGACTGCGCGTTCGATAACGGCAAGTGATCTTTCATCCTGCTTACGTAGCGACCAGGTTTCTGCTGCATACGTTAGGGCAGGGATAATTGTCGAGTCGAAAAGGTGGGCACGGAGTCGGATGTTCTTTGTCCTCTTCACTACATCTTCGATGCTCTTAAACGTTCCCCAAGCCGCTCGTTTCCTCCTGCTCAACTCTGGGGCTAGGTCGTTCATCATGTTGATTTCACGACCTAGATAGATGTAACTGGAGCATTCGGAAATTGTCGTTCCGTTGAGCGTGAATGGGGCATTAGAAACCCATCCGTTCCTCATGAACATTGTTTTCGTTAGATTCAGTTGAAGACCGATCTTTCCACAGGCGTTATCGAAATCAGTCAACATTCGTTCCGCTTGGCTGATGTTTGGTGTTATGAGAACGATATCGTCAGCAAAGCGAAGATGGTTTAATTGTCGACCGTCAATTTTCACTCCCATTTCGTCCCATTCTAATGTTCGCATGACGTTTTGTAGGGTGGCAGTGAATAGTTTTGGCGATATTGTATCGCCTTGTCGAACCCCTCTTCTTACGTCAATGGTGATATTGTTGTAGAATGGAGATATTCTGGTCGTGAAATCTTTATAAAGCTCACGAAGGATCATTATGTACCGAGTAGGGACGCCCTGGTTATCCAGAGCCTCTATAACCGCTTCTGTTTCCACTGAATCAAAGGCTTTTTTCAGATCGATAAAAGTGAGACAGAGTGGTTGTTTGTACTCTCGCGAAACTTCAATGAGTCTTGTGATCGTGTGGATGTGGTCCATGGTACTAAATCCTTTTCTGAACCCTGCTTGTTCGCATGGCTGTCCTTCGTCCAGTGTTCTGTCAATCCTGTTCAGGATGACTCGAGTAAAGAGTTTATAGACAACGGACAGCAAGCAGATTGGGCGATAATTGCCTATGTCGTGAAGGTCTCCCTTTTTGAACAACAATACGGTCTTGCTGGTTTTCCATTGAATAGGGACCTTGCATTCTGACAGGTAGCGAGTGAAGAGCCGAGCCAGGGTGTTGATGAGAACTGGCGGCAGGTTCTTCAGGTGTTCTGGTCTAATCCTGTCTGGACCGGGTGTTGTTCTGTTTTTCACCGACGATATAGCATGTCGGATTTCGGAAGGAAGGACCGGTGGAACGACATATTCGTCCTCTTTCAATTTATATGACGGTAAGAGAACATGGCTAGCGAAGAGATCCGAGTAGTACTGGTGGATGATTTTCTCCATAGCCCTTCTGGAAGCTGTAAGTGTCCCGTCAGGGTATCGGAGTGCAATCATCTTGGTCTTATAGTTGGCGAAGCCTCGCTGGGCTTTGCGAATGCTCTTCCCAGCTTCTGCAGCTTCTGCCATAACTGCTGCTCTTCTCTCTTTAAGGTCTTCTTTTATCGCTTCTCTGCATCGTTTCGCAAGTTCGGACGTAAGGTTTCGGTTGCCTGCGGCTCGTGCGATTCCACGTTGACGTATCAGCTCGAGTGTCTGCGGAGACAAGCGTCTCTTCGTGACCTTAGGACTTTCGGCTTTTTTAGCGCCAACGTGAAGATATTCAACGAGTCGATCGTATTCTTCGTCGATGTTGTCGACAACGGTATCTTCCCAAGAGCCGACTAATGATTTGAATACATCCCAGTTTATGGTAGTTCTGGGACTTCGTTGTTTGAATTTAGCGGCTTTCTCTCCTCTCCTCGAAAATCGGAACGTTGCGCGAAGGAGGCGATGGTCTGATCCCGTGTAGAACTTGGGAACAACAGCGACGTCGGTCAGGCAAAACCTTCGATTTACTATGATGTGATCTATTTCGTTATGGTACTCTCCATTGGGAGACTCCCACGTCCATCGCTGAGAGAGAGGCTTTTGGAATTGCGAGTTACCATGGATGGTTTGGGTCGTCATGATAAACTCGGATAGCCTCTCACCCTGTTCATTCCATTCTAGTCCGTGGGTCCCTATGTGACGTTCTTCAGACGTTCTTCTAGGTCCAATTTTTGCGTTAAAATCTCCGACAATGACCTTGAAGAATGTATGATCTTCTCTGAAGAATTTTTCGAGGTCCATATAGAACGCTTCGACTTCGTCTTCGTCATAGCTTGATGTTGGTGCGTAAGCAACGAAGATGGTCAAAGCCGGCATAGAACCACATCGTTTCAACCGTAATCGTCCGATACGGGTTGTTAGTTGTTCGAACGAATCAATGCTCACGGTCAAATTCGATTTGACGAGGACGCCAACGCCACCGACACCTCTGCGATCGCATGTTCCAAGGAACAGTTCTTCTCCGGTGTCATAGACAGCGTGAAAAGGATGGCGCCTTCTCGTCTCAGCCAGGCCAATGACGTCGTACCTTATTCTTCTTGCTTGAATCAACAGATCTTCTACAGCGGATTGTTGAGCAAGGGTTCTTGCATTGTAGGTACAGATCGTCATTTTAGTCCGTTTCGATCTTGGCAGCCTAGTTCGGCCCTGAGATTTTAGCAGCCTCTCCGTACTCGTCCTACCTGGCGCTGCCGTACCAGGGGCTCTTTCGGGGTCAGGGGAATGAGGCCCATATTTGTTACTGTTTTTGGCATTTTTGATACCCAGCGTGTAGCTTGCCAGGCTCTAAACGTGGGGGCTGGGTACTCACGAGTAGCTTGCCAGTCTCTCTCGGAGGAGCGGGAGGAGCTTATTTGTTGGAGGCGACTCCTAACCGCCTCCCATGTACTTCCCAGCCGCTTGATTGCAGGCTTTTGGCCGACTTGACTCGTAGAAATAGAGTTTTGTCAAGTCGGCACTGCAGAAGCAGGGAGCTCGTCCCCTGAATCCACCTGCGTCTCTGGGAAGCACACGGTCGCTTTTGGTTCGCGTTTTATTCCCCTATCCACCACCTGGGGACGCGCCACGTGCCCTCGCGACTAACCGGGCGGGATCCCTCAAAGAGGGAGGTCCGTGGATATTATATATATTATATATATATATATATATATATATATGATTGCGACATATCGTTATGTGAACATATGCCTATGTCACTGCTAGCGACCGACTGATGAGAAATGTCGTATCTGACGATATTATCAACTTTATTATGACTGACAGTGTTATTGTGACTGAAGATGTTATTGTAGCTGACGGTTTTATTGTAACTAACGGAGTTTGTCTAGGCGGCGGAGTCCGTTTGGAGTTGTTATGCTCGCCCCGGAATAACAAGCCGACGGTGGAATCCAGTGGGTGAATATACAGTGTATTAACAGTGGCGTCACTACTGACTATATATGGGCAGAATCCCTTAACTGCCGTGGTGAGCAGAGCATAGCCTCAGTGAATTCGCTTCGTCACGGAAGCGCTATGTTTCGCTCATAATTCTATTGAGTTAGTTAAACAATTATGTGAACACAACTTTATGATAGTAATTAGGTACACAACAACGCGATTGTTTGGAGAGGGCAATAATGGATTGATTACGATTTAAAGTGAGGTGGTTCGGATGAAGTCAAACGACCGTTCGGATGATGTCCCGTGATCGAACTGATGTTGAAGTTGGTGGCAGCTGGGTGTCACCCTCGCCATTTGAAGTATTTCTGTCTAAGATCCTCGAACCCTCCGATACCACTTGCTCTCTAAGGTCATGGACCATCTGCGTTGCCTAAACTATCAGGTAATTCCCGAAAAGATAGCAAAGCTCTGTTGGGAGGTTTGCTATACAAAGACTCAACGTCTCGCATTTCCGCCATCTGAACAAATTACACAGGTTACGTTGCCGCATGATTTTAAACCGCAATCATTTTTGCACTAACTTGACAAAGCCTTGGTATTCTGAATGAATCCTACGTGACGATATTCCTTGTATGCAGTTGGAGCAAGCCTAGAAAGAGGACGCTTCCATCATTGTGTGGAGTACTTCCTCAAATACAGAACATGCATATTCCTGACCCATATTTTCACATCTTCTTGGTGCTGCAATCTTTTCAATCGAAAACTTATTCAGTAGTCACGTACAGCTACAATCACCATCAGTCTACAACTAACCCTAGAAAATCAGTGCCGGCCAGCAGTTTATCATCCCGTATAGAGCTCTACGCCTTACATATAATCTACAATTAGTACGTTCTATCACACTTGAAAGTACACTGTCAACACTTCAACTCCTAACCTACGACTATAAAATCGACGCTCGCAGAGCGAATTGCGCTATTTTCGCTGTTTGATCAAGGTTTTTTTTTCGTTTGGCAAAAATTTCTGGAATTCTTGTATTAATTTGGAGAACACGATTTTCTCTAGTCGCCCGTATGCTATTGGTTTCGTTATACTGTCTTGTGTAGAGAAAAACACTGGTTTCTATGTAATCGCGCTGAATTTGGCATTCAGTTGATTGTATTGCATTGTTCAAAGAGGATCCCAAAGAAGAACTTTAATTATGCTTTTCCATAGTTTTATACCTGATCTAGAAATCATCATAGTAGATAAAAATTGCAGAACAGCTAGTAAAGTATCAAAAATTATTACACTTTCTGTTTCGATGCCTGTTCATCGAAAACTCTTATTATAACTAAGTTTATATCAATCATTGGTTTATTTCTAATTACTGAGAGTGGAGGTACTAAGAAAAGGTTGAGTACTTATGGATAGTGGAAGATTTTTAAGTGAGAAGGAACAGCCGTTATTGAATAAAAGGCTTAGAACATCGGCACTGTGCAAACTATTGGTCAGAAATATGAGTCTCCAGAGTAGTATTCACGGTGCTTTTTCTTTATCAGCTCCCATACTGAAATGATCAACGCACGCTCTTCCTACACTTACTCGAGTTACATATTAGAATTACCTCCACATTAATTTCTATTAGAAAAGTTTAGTTGTAAAAGATATGCTTTCAAGCCACGTCCTCGAACATAGGCGATACAAATGCACAACAGGTGTTGACAGTTAATTCAATTTCTTTTACAGAGACGTAGTGTTACCGTTTGAAAATGAAGAATTTCAAGAGAAGTAACCACTCTTTATATTAAAAATCTGCTGTAAATGGTTGTTTCGTGATGTTGCATTCTTTGTGCGACTATAGGATACCTCTGACCTAGAAACTTCACCAATAAAAGTCCAAGCGTTGAAGTAGCATCTTAGGCGTGAAATGTGATCTTCTCTTCGCTCTCACATCGTCTCATGATAACCTTTCAAAAAACCAATTACATCATCAAAATTCTCGATATTTGGAATATCTGACTACTAATAAGATTTCAGTGAAGATCCATATCAAAGCCCTAGCAGAGCAAATGAGAAATTGAGTGTGGAAAATAATTTCATTTGCGTTGCTGCAGCCTGATAAAATGCTCTTTTCTAAAATCGAAACAGTCATCAAAATTGCAAAGATTTATTCTTTCGAATAATCACCAAATGTCTAAGAGAAAACGTTTATGCAGTGAGAAAGACCTTCAAGCAATCGTGTACCCCAACTGGTACAGGTCGTCCTTCAGGGTTCAATACTGCCAATTCCAATGCCCTGCAATGTAATGGGTGCAAATTTCAAACCATCCTTTGCTCATGTGTGCTAATCCACCTAAATTAAGTCTCATTAGAGTTAAGTCGTCAACATTCGCACTTATAGGGCCCTATCACAACTGTTCACCTGAACACAAATCCTTGAGCGTTTGCACGGCTGATTTTCTCGACTGTAGTCTGTGCATCGAGTCCCATTACGAGCTCGTAAGGCAGCAAAATGCGATAAAAGCTTAATTGAGCAGCCATGGTGTGAAAGTATGGAGAAATTTTTTTAATAAAAGACAGCTCAGAAAATTCTACACAAAGTGGCATTGGTTTGTTGCTCAAAAGGTATGAGAAATGGTTCAGGTTGATGGCACACACTTTGAATAATGTTGTGAATCAATTTTAATTATTTCTCGTCAATAAATTCAATATTTATTGCCCTATTGCCATAACTTATGAGAAGACCTAATACCATAATGAATGTGGTCTTGTAACAAATACGACGTAGTATCATATAACATGGTACATCAGCTCAATTTTATACTTTAATAGAGATTTTCCACACAAAGTAGCCAACACCCACTAAAATTTGTTGTGTACATAACAGTGCAAGTAATAAAAAGTAACGTTTCGGCGATATTGATATCTTCAGAGCGATTTCAGCCAAATACTTTCGCAACCCAATCAAAAATAATCATGATGAACAAATTGTGGTCTGCATAGTAATTAGATTCTTTTTGCAGCATTCACAGTTTCGTTGTTTGTGTTTCAATTTTTCATTGAGGACAAGCCGCATGGAGTTCTTCATAGGATAGTAATTTGCATAGCTTAGATCAGAACGAATTAGTGTAAGATATGGTGCCATCTTGCCTTTCATTTGTGAAGTTTTGGTATCTGTTCAAAAGCTCTACGAGTTCTCTAAACGCATATTTTGGATGCTTGTTCGACGATACTGACTTTTATACAAAAACCTTTTCTATTATGTTTTCGGTCCCGATGCGTCCCTAGTGAAGTATTTTGCTTAGCCTTGAGTTATTGCACGAAATAATCCTTAATGCAGTTGCGAAACAGTCTACCTTTTCTCCAGCGTATTCGCTCCCATATGCCCTTTCAAAAAGCTTGTCATGGAGCACAGTAAGAGCGAAAAAAAGACCGCATTCCAAGCCTAGAATATTACCGTGTCGCTACCAGAAGACCCGCTTCAGAAGAAAGTCCAGAAAATTCTGCACATGTTCAGGCTGATGGCGCGTACTTTGAATAGTTTTGTCAAGTAGTTTCGATTACATCTGGTAAGTAAATTTAGTGTTTAACCCCTAACGGACGACTGCAGAAAGCGACGCGCAGAGCAAGTTGCTCGATTTTCGTTGTCTGATTGAGGTTTTAATCCTCGCTTGGCAGAAATTTTCGGATTTCCTTGTATTACCTTGACAGAATAAGGCTTTTCCTACTCGTTCATATGCTTTTGGTTCATTTCTACGTGTTTAGTGTAGAGAAAAACGCTGGTTTACTACGCCATCGTACTAGGTTTGACATCCAATCGATTGTCTTGCATCGGACAAAGCCGATCACATGAAACATCTTTAGTTTTGCTTTTCCTAGTTTTATACAAGATTTGAGCGTCATCACAGTACATGAAAATCTGAAGAACAGCTAGTAATTTATCAAAAATGATAATGCATCCACGGACCTCCCTCTTTGAGGGATCCTGCCCTGTTAGTCACGAGGGCCTGTGGCGCACCCCCAGGTCATGGACAGGGGAATAAACGAGAAACAAAAGCGACCGTGTGCTTACCAGAGACGCAGGTGGATTCAGGGGATGAGCTCCTTGCTTCTGCAGCGCTGACTTGACAAAAACTCTATTTCTACGAGTCAAGTCGGCTATAAGCCTGTAATCAAGCTGCTGGGAAGTACATGGGAGGCGGTTAGGAGTCGCCTCCAACAAAGAAGCTCCTTCCGCTTCTCCGAGAGAGACTGGCAAGCTATAGGCAAGCGTTTTAATCCCTGCTATAGTTTCCATAACTCGTATTTAGCATCACTTCATAGTCGCTTTTTAGCGGTACAACACATGTTGGTCGCTAAGAGTGACATAGGCATATGTTCACATAACGATATGTCGCAATCATGTATATATTATTATTGTGTTATTATCATAGTAATGTGTGTATTATAGGTTGTTTGGTTCCACCACATTGTTTCGTGCTACCGCATTGTTTGGTTCCATCCTGTTGTTTGGTATGAGCCATATAAAGGATTTGAGCTTTGCGCTCTTGTCCGTTGCTAAACACAAGTTGGTAGCAGATCAAAACAGCAAGACCACTGATCCTACACCACATAGGTTATCGGTAGAGCCAAATGTAATGACTCCTTGATTTTCTTATTCAGCAAATTCAACGCTGCAACGCATTGACTAACATACTTTTGGCCGGTGATAAAATCGAAACTAGATGCTGAAAACGTCGCATACTGCATATTCGGAGATGATCACCACCAAATTGTTCCAAATGCGTTTTTGATCTCTCATGGTTCTTTATAAAGCCTGATGATTATATATAATTTGCTTTTGCACAGTATATTAATGATTATAATGCGCATATAAGCCAATATATTTTAAGACTTCATATATGGTAATATGTTGAAAAGAAAGTTCGCGATGCTTTGGTTTTTTATTATGATTTTTGTAATGAAACTGCATGATTTTGGTATCGCTGAATTGCGCATTTTCTTGGAAACATTTTGGTTTAAGACTTGCCTATACTTGCTTTAAGATGGAGCTGCGGTTCGCTTGTTGTTCATCTACGAATGGTGCGTAGGAGAGCCTGACGATCAACTTCCTTTGGACAGCCCAAGCGCGACTGATCCTCCAGTCTGTTCACACGAGCTTTGAATCTGCGAACCAATTCCAAGCCGTCCTTTCTACAAACGTATAATTGCCTCAAGCTCCATTCAGCTTGTGCACCGTTTCACTAGCACTTTCACTATGCACCATTTGTGCAGGAGTAGCAAGCGAATTTGTTCCCATGAAAGGTTCATCTTCAAGCAAGTATAGACATGTTCTGCAGTAAAATTTTCGCAAGAAAATGCGCAATTGTACAATACCAAAATCATGTAATTTCATTGTAAAATTTATATTATAGAGCCAAAACGGCACGGCCTCTCTACACAATTTATTATTTTGGAAGAGATGCTTCAAAATTAGCTATTTGCAGTTTCAATAACTCCTTGAAGTTGTTAATTTGAGAATTTATTTGGTACAGACAAATAGTACAATGAACTTGACCGTGATGGCTGACGTTTCGGCTTTGTCGATTTCTTCTGAGCCTGAAAGAGTCAAACTGATATGCAAAACACTCAGACAAGCACTTTCATAACCAGAGCAGAACAGCTTAAGTAGCTTTTTGTTTTATGATCTGTGAGAGGTTATATGTCTTGCATGAACGAAGACTGTGCGTGAGGGGCTGGGTCACGTGACCTAGGTTCGAACTACGATCTGAGAAATGGCCTGAAGTCACGTGTTATGACAAGGCGTTCGTCTTCGCGGTTCATCTGGGGACGTTTGGCGTTGATCCAAAATGTTTCGAGTCTTTTCCGCGCTAAGATCTTTTCTTCCCGGGCGAGCATAGTGACTTTGACCATAAAATCATCCCTGTTATGTATTCGTATTTTGTGCTTCCCTAACGGAGTTTCCAAGTCATCATTACATAGCTCGGTTAGGTGTTCTTCTACGTGAATGTGAAGTTGTCTTCCCGTTTCGCCTATATATGCATATCCGCACCTTTTTTAAGAGATCAGGTAAACTGTGCATGAACTCATGCAGTCTCCGCCTTTACCGTTTGGGCATATTATGCAATTTTTTTTTGTGAAACAGAGACGATCGTTTAGGCGGTTACGGACTAACTGGCTTTTGAGAGTCATCGGTGGTACTTCGATCACGGCTACCGATCATTCTAGACCTCCCCTTTTCAAACATCGCTTTATAGCTGTTCTTATTTAGACTGAAATGAAGGGTAGGATGAACGGAATCTTACTGTCTATGCTTCTGCCGTTTGAGCGTTTAACTTTTCCTCTGAAGTGATCCTGATGTGCTACACTCTCGTTGCCATTGGAGATGGCTATTTTGCGTGCCAAGTTTATTGATTCTTCCTTCTATTTTCCCGAACAAATTCATTGTCTCATTCTCCTATTATCGGTCAGGTGTTATTTCATTTTAATCGCTGTAATAACCGTGATTATTCAGTAGAACATGTGGTAACGAATAGCATTGAAACAGACAGAGCTCAAGCAACAAAATACTTTGAAATACCTACCGCGATGTCTTTCTATGATCAGAGCATACTAAAAGAGGGTAATTACTAATAATCATGTCATTTATACATCTGACGATAAGACAAGATCATTTCTACAATCCTCTCATGTTCCCAATTCCTCAAGTTTTCTTGTTATAGAGATATAATAGCCTTCTTAGACAAAGTCAGCAAAACCTGGGAATAGGGTTACCATATCCCTTGCGTTAGTTGTGTGTTGAGGTACCACTCTCATACATATTTCTAAGATGCAAATCAATTTCACCATGACGTCGTATGAGTCCACGATGTTCACTCCGCTCCTAGAAGTTGTTTGATCTCTGCTTTTCAGAACAGTTATAACATTTTATTGTGTTTGAAGTTGAGGTGTTGTAGTAGCACAACTCTCGTCTGAGGTCGAATTTTGCTCACCACTCAATTCTCTTAGGTATATTTGAAACATCATAACATTGCGAGAAAGCAGTAAAACACAAGAAATCTTGAATATTACATATCACAATGGCTGATTGCTTAACGGGCTTTATAAAGCGACATTGCTTACCTGACCAAATCTGTTACATATTGGAGGTTGATAGCCATGGTAGAGACAATGATGGTGTAGTGGTAGCATGCGCCACCGGTATGGGTGAAACGTGAGTTCAACTCCTGTCTGGGATCAATTTCTTGCTCACTACTCAATTGCCTAAGGAATCTCTCTTTACTTGTTTCATTGGTCTGTAGAGAATCACGAATAGATCACAGCGTTTTGATAGAACAGAATAAAATCACATCCTAAACGAATAATGGAGCTTCTGAAGAAAACATGCATTTCACCGTCATTACTGTCCTTCAGTAAGACGTCGGGTAGCAGTAAAAACCAGAACAGAATTCATTTTATTTAACGCCGTTTAGCGATAATGTGAGGTTATAGGTATACCTGATGATGTGGAGTGATGTGCCAAACTTTTATTTGTGCCACTGTGACTTTGTCCACATTAACACTTGCCAGGATCCGCATGAGTTTTATCTAATTATGGCCTCTTTCCATCAATGCAACATTTTTTTTTACCAAATGGTCATCGACTTGAATTATTTATAGAAGTTGATGAAGTGTTTCAAAAATTTTTCGATTCAAAATAGCCGGGAAGGTACTTTGAGCAGATTCGGAATTTTACAGAATGATTGCAGAAAGTCTAGAACAATGGTGTTCTATAATTTGAAGAATAGTTATTATTGTTATTCGTGTTAATTTGTGCATAAATTGAAACTTGTAAAAATCTCCTAGAACTTTTTCCTTAACCCTAGTAATGACGCACTTCGATCGCAAAACGTAATCTTTTTTTTCTGCTGCATGAACAAAACTTGAGAGTCTTTACAGCAACCAAATTTAGTGTCAAAATTTCCGTCTTTTAAACTATCGACTGACTACTAATAATGTAGTGAGAAAAGGAAGCATGAGCACATTCCACATAATGTGTGTGCATTGCATACAGTTTACAGTGAAAGATGAAAATTTTTAGAACAATTAGACGCCCCTTTGATTGAACCCATGACCAGCACATTGAAATCTGACGCGGCAAACGAAGCGGTCGCGCGGCGACCGCGATAATCACAGTCACAGAGTGGCAGGTTTCTAATGGTTGTTCATTTTTTTGTCACTAATGGGATTTTTTATGATCATAAATGATGGCAGAAGAGAGTTCACTAATGCTTTTTGTGGTGGGATACTGCTTAGGCTTAGGCTTAAGCTGCTTATCTGTGGCTTGTATTAAAGCTTATTAGCGAGTTTATGCAATGGATATCGCTGGTCTTGGCCTTGTCGTAAATTCATCTGTATTCCTTCAATCTGCCTAATGTGAGAGCATATATGGACACTTGAGCATTTTTCGTCACAGAACAAATATATGTCAGCATCTTCTCTCTGCTCTTTCCTTCATAGTTATAGCCAAAACTCTGATTGTAAAATTTAAACTAAATAAGCGTATAATGTCGAAGACTAGGTATGTAGTAAGTGCGATTGGTACAAGAGAGAGCACCAATTTGGAGAAATGGGATTTTTACATTGCGCACAGAGTTTAGCATCTTCGTCAAAGGTGACTGGCCGAATTAAACCTTTTCTATTTCCTGTGGTCATCACGTTGCTGTTAAAACAAACGACTTTCCCGATTTTCCATGTTTTCATTTTTTCATTGCTTTAAACTTTATGAACCTTTTTCTGCTCAAGTAACTAAATAAAATTTCACTATATGAGCCAAATTTTGTGACTGAAAAGTAACCTCTTCGTCATGGTGGATCACAGAAACGAGAAGCCCTGAAGGCTAGTTTCATGTCTTTACAAGGCGAACAGAAATAAACGACCTGCTACACTCCTCGTCTTATTTAGCTTACTTTTTGTAAATCTGAACACTATGTAAGCACGATTAAAGAGCACACCGCGCTGACCAATGGACAGTTGAGAGCATGACGCTATCAGAAAAGTGATGATTGGAGTTTCTCATCGCCCATAGGGGAGTTGAATTGCACAGTTTAGGAGCTCTATGATCATAAATCGATCGGCGAATATCATATTAGCAAAATCAGCAAGTTACAGTCAAGGTGCATGATGCATCTTAACGACATGCGCTAGACAATATTCTACACTAACGTTTTCACGCTTAATCGGCTTTCAGCGTAACAATGAATTAAAACAACACAGGCTCAGGTTGTACCACAAGCCACATGCAACTTGCAACCACACATGTGAATGACATTTTGAAGACGGCGAAACGATTGGCACAAAAGTTCAGATCCACACGACATGTAATATGGACCATCTAAGTGCCCAATGCTACAATGAGAAATATTGAATGCTGGCAAAATGTGCATTGGAAAAACAAATAAAAATTTTGCTGCTTCCGGGATGCTACATCCGGGTATGGTTTATGCCTACGTAACAAAAGTTGCAGCTCTATAATCACTTTGGGAGATGAAAATGTAATGATACATGAAAGTCAAAAGGCAAGTAGAAGGAGTGGATTAATGGTAACAAGATGTGATGATGGCGTTATAGATAAGACGATGTTGGCTCATTTGAAGCTTTTCCAACGTGCGTCATCGTACGTGAAGAATTGCCATTTTCGCGTCTAACCAGGTTGTAGCAAAAGCACTTTTAAGGCCGTCCCGTTAGCTGTCATAGTGAATGTCTTCGAACGGAATATTTCGACTTAACTCAATACTTGGCTTCCCTTTCACTTGATAAGCTGTAATCAAAATAAACTCTTGAAACACGTTTTTTCAACGGAATCTTTTCATGATAAGTGATTACTGCTGTGTCGTGGGAAGAATTCTATATTTGATTCATTTTTAATGGAAACTTGAAACATATAAGATTTAGGCAATGTGAACTTCCGTTTCAAGTCATTGCCGCTCTGAAGAAACGGCGCCGAAACGTTAACCAAAATAAAGCTTTGTTTGGACACAGTGATATACAGAATATGCAGATATGTAGAAAGTGACTGCACATAATTCTGATAGCGTAATAACCAAATTCTAAAACTTTTAGGGAAGAAGAAGGTGAATTTTGTAAATAATGGCGACATAGTGATGTTCTCGGATCTACTATCGATAATTGCTGCCAGCAGTCTTGTGATATGAACTTTACATTTGAAATTCGTTTTCAGAGCTTCCAAAACATGCTTTATTTGCAAGTTTTAAATTGAAAGAACATTTCAGGAAGCTTATGCGCTATAGTACAAAAGTTCAAGGCATTTCAAACAGTCTATTGGCTTTCTAATCATTAGAAAGTCGAATTATACAAGAAAAATAAGGTCGACTTGAGGATCAGAGGAAAGTTTCTTGCTTGAGGCTTGGGTTTTTGGTGAAGCGTGATGATTAGTAAAATTATTTTATCGCTGCATGGGCTTCAACGAAACACCGGCAATGTACATGGTCTCCAACCATGTTTCCAAATTTGATTCAGAAATTCAAAATTTTATTCTTCCAAGTAATCGAAAATATCAAACAACATCAATTGAAGTATTCTCCGTCTGCCTGGATACAATCCTGCCAGCGCTCCGGCATCAAATCAATTCCGCGTTCATATAACTCACTATTCTACGACGCAAACCAGCCAGTCAATTCTTGACTGGCAAATGATTGATGTCTTGATACTTCTTCTTGTCCAACCAGTGCTCCAATGTTCTGAAGAGATGGAATTCGGATGGAAACAGATCTGGCTAATGCAGCTGATCACCCAACTGTTCCAGCCCAAATCGTTCAACTACTCCCTTGTTTTCTTGGCAACGTTGGCTTTGCACTGTCTTGAAGCAAAGACTTGGCGATGGCAGTGACGTGGAGATGCTTGACTGCAAAGGTCCACTTGCTGAGAATATCGCGGGTACTCTCCAGATGAAGGACTGGCGTTCCTTGTGCAGATGTCTCTGCACGACGTTTTTCCAGCAATTCTATAGCCGATCGTACTTCATGTTCGGAAGTTGTACGTATTCGTTGCAGGTAGTGCATCTGAAACGAGTCATGGAAAACTAACTGTAGAGCTAATTTCCAGATGGCCGTTGAAATGACAAACCTCACTCAAACGTCAAAGACCAATAGACAGTCGTCCTCCGCTCCAACGATTGAAAACTCATACTTTTCCCAACAGAACAACCATTCTATTGAAGCGTCTGTAACGTGCGTTCTAAAGCCGACCTCTAAATCATAAGGTGAATATATACACATACATGCATATGTACACTCGCATGTACAGATGCTTATATAGACATACACCTACCTACATATAAACATATGTACGCGATCGTGTAAAGAAGCTGTAAGCCGTCAGTCAACGAATAGGCCCACCAAAAAACTCTTAGGTCCCCCTCCCGTTTATTAGTTGAGAGGCTAATGTATGCCCGAACTAAGTGGACCGAAGTCCCACGCCCATCCGAGAAGAGCACATCCGAGAAGAAGAGATGACCCATTCATAAGTACTTCATTATAAAAAAACCTTTATAAAAGCCCTAAAGCCGCTTGTTGTGCTGGGAGGATCACAAGTGGTGTCCACTAGCGACTCGATGATTCACAGAATACGAAACGATAGAGGTAATGTAAAAGAAACCTCTGAAAATTACCTCTTGGCTTGAAAATCACAGCCAGTAATTCATTCATCGGATGAGAAAGAGAGTATAATGCGACGAGATTCTGACTTGTGGAGGTGTCCCGTGTAGCTGAGATGTCCCGCTCAACAAGAAGGCCAAACTTCGTCACATGGACAGCACGAGTCTTTATAAATCGACGTTTGAACAAGTGAGATATGGGTACAGTTCCTTTAGCTCAATAGATTTCTCAATCCTTTGAGGACACGCCACATTCTGTGTTTTTCTCGCAGACTTTTAGTACACAGTCGATAGTTTGAATCTCGGCGATTCTAGGCTGTACTTGGTTTCTCGAGAAGCCTTCTTAGTGAGCACTAGTAGCTTCTCGAATAGCGCTGCGCATAGCAGCCACAAAGCCGGCTCGAAAAGGCGCGATTTCCGTCATTTACTTGGAAATTTTTTCTTCTTTCGCAGACGTTTCTAGACTTTACCAGTTATCTTGAAGGAGGAAGTTTGCTTTATCGTTTTACGGACCTAGGCTTTCACAGTCGGCCTTGAAATCATTTGAATATATCCTATCAATTAAGTACTAAAGTTATGTTTGAGTGTCATCTACAAAACTTCAGCCAAGCAAAAAAACACGCCGAGTGTGAACCGAGATTCCATTTTCGCTACTCAGCGCTCTAAGGCTCTTTAGAAAAAGCTTTACCATTTGAACCGCCAAGATTTAGGCTATCGTGAGGATATCAAAAGTCCGGAAAAATGCGGGAGAGACCTTGCCCTCAAAGGGCCGAAAGATGGGTTGACATAAAGGAGATGTACGATATATGCCTCGATTAGAAGTCTCTCAACGGCGTATACAGATCTCTTAACCGTCTGTGTTCTAGGATTGATATCATACGACTTTTACGCTACCTTGTTCTCGATTAAAATAGCATACTCACATCAAATTGTACCCTGGAACGCAGTGGATGGCAGTCGTTAACAGTGATAAGCATCAAATCACGTGTACCAACTAGGCAGAAAAATTCCTTCGTATATGCCGCTTCTGTTTCGCTCTTCGAGGGCAAAAATACGACCCACAGCAACTAAAAACATGAGTCAACGAAACATAACAGGTTTGTCAATTTAAGAGGTTTCACATGCAACTCACAAAACAGACAAATTTCTTCTTTTCCAGTATGTTTCATGAACTTTTCACACGACGCCGTCCCTCACTTCATCCTTCACAAAGGTCATCGAACACATCACGTGTTGCTCTGTCCCTGCTTGAGGATTTCGTCTCCTTCATGACTCCCTGAGAATACTAGCAGCGTAGATCTTGCGATTTCGGAGGATCCCGAGCTAGAGTGATTCGTAGGACGCACGTTAACTGATGGCAACAAGGAGTTGCGGAAGAGGATATCGCTAACCAGCGTATCGCTTGTCACCTCGCTTTTACGATACACTGCATCATCAACGACTACACTACCTTCGCATATTCGTCTTCAGTTAATGTTTAGCAGGTATCACAAAGAAAAAAGGTCAGATATCAATTGAGTAATGAAGTTTAGTAAAGATATAAACATTTGGTAAATGTCAAACGGAAACGCATTCAACTGCAATATTGATTGTCAAAACAAACGGTTATTCTTATAATGACATAACATGTTTTGAGCCATGTCTAAGTGCTAAACTGGCGCCTGTTTCGTCTTCAAAGGCTTTTCAGCAGCACAGTTCCTCGCTTCAGTCGATACCTTGAGGCTATAGTCCACCATGAAGGAACCAACGCCGAGTAATCCCTGAATCGAGGGACTGTGCTGCTTAAGAGTCCTTGAGAACGAAACAAGCGCCTGTCTAGCATTTAGACCTAACAAACACCTGAAGACATGTTATATCGTTATCACAGTGCTACCATTTTGAGGGGAGTCTATAACAAAAGTTACTGTAATATCTTGAGATCGAAAAAGTACAACAAAGCGTTAAGCTTTTCGGGACCGTGGACTCACCTCCTCTGTATCTTTACCTTCAGCGTGTGAACGCACCAAGTGTATTACTGCTCTATTTTTATTGCATATGGTTGTTATTTTTTTATGCTATGTCACATGTATATTTCTTGCTGTTATAAGTACGAGAATAACAATAGTACAGCTGAAATAATACAACAATACACCCAGTGAGCTCCTGCCCTGAAGATTAGAGATGCAGAGGAGATGAGTTCACGGAAGGGCTAGACATTTTTCAGTCGATTAATTTGAGACCTCGCCCAAAACTCAATATAGTCTAGTAGAATGTTTTAAGCGTTTCAAGAGATCTGCTATATGGCATCTCTAGGGGATGACGTGTGTTTCTCCTTTCTCGCAGGTCTCTTCAGTGCCACATGCCTTTCCATCCACCTTTTCAACTAGAGGTAGCGGCGCCGAACATGTATGACTACACTTCCAAAGGAAAAGATCGTTTAACGTTGAGTTCCAAAGCTATTTTTAATCGATTGCTTACACCTGGTAAAGACGGCACACAGCAATTCCTTCCAATCGACTGATTTGAGACCTCGCTTAGATCTCAGTATGGTCTGATAGGATGTTTTAAGCCTCTCCAGAGGCATGAGGTCTTGACGAGGAAAGCATGTGGTGAGAAAGTTGAAACGTATGTCTACCACTAGAGATGCCATTTACTTCACCACTTGAAAGTCTTGGAACATTCTGAGGTCTGGCTGAAGCCATAATTTGCCGTTTTTCGAAAAGACCCCTTCACAGCGCTGTAGCATAGAAAATGAAAATTTGCTTCACACCCCTCGCACCTTAATTTTAAACCGCCTATAATTCGCTGGAAGCCCGAAAGGCATATGAACGTGTGGAGGAAATTTCGCAGTATCTCAGCCAACCGTTCTATACAGAGTTCTTTCAATTGGAGGAAAAAATCCTCAACTCAAAACAAATTGCTTTCTATGCCTTATGCGTAATAACAAAGACCACCCCGTTTACAACCAGTGGGTTGGCCGGTAAACATGGTTGCCGAATATGTGAAACTCGATCTCATTTTTCCGTCTACATTGCAGTGAAACGGTTTTTCGAAAAAATAACCATAGCGTTGTGATCATTGAAACTTACGCTATCGAAGATTACCAATCATCTAAAGAAAGAGCTCTGGGCGGCCAGGTATGAAGCACAAATCTTTTACTCCTTCTACAACGCTATTGAAAGAGTTTTTCCAAAAAGAAAACACAAGGTTGAATTCTTCGAGACTTCAGCTACTGACAGAGCACTAGTACTGCAAGAAAGAAGCTTTGTCCAGCGAAACATAAGCGAAGTTAGAAAAAACGCGTAGTCGTGTGAAATATAATCCTATTTTGAATTCTATAGTATTATAAAGTGCTTTGAAAAACCGACCAGTAAGGCGCTAGTCAGCGATCCAAGTTTTCGAATGATTACCAACTCTCCTATGAAAAGCTCTTGCCCAGAGAAAAGGATTGGTTTCTCATTAATCGTTGTCTAAGATATAAGTACGACTAGTATTAAGCTGACAACCTACAGTTTACGGCTGCTAAACTAACTTACCTGCTTTATGCTTAACGAAACATTATGTCGTAGCAGCAATCTGCCGGTTCCTAATAAAAGCGCTACTTCACGATCGACTACCAAAGCATAGACCGGTGGACGAGCATCAACGCAGTGCTGTTGGCAAAACAGCAACTGAAAAGTGTCACACTGAGTACTGCAACGTAAGCGATTAAGGATAAAGGATAAAGCTCTGGGCGTTGTTCAATCCCTGAGGGATGCGCCATGCACTCGTGTTCAATTTTTTACTTCATTTGAGGTGATTGAATGCATATCTGGCCTTTACAATGACTCGCGGTGGCCTCTCGCTATACCGAGCCAGTGCTGCTTATCACCTCAGAGAAGCCGGAGACCAATCTGTTACTAATTACCGACCCCAGAGGGATGAAGCTTAGTGAGCCATGAGCGCGAGGTCGAATCATCGACCATGTGTGCGACTCAGAGCACTTCGAACCACTGCGCCACATGCGCTCTTATGTAAGCGATATGGACAAATAATCGGATGAATGAATGAACCTTATCTAAACTTCCTCTGAAAAGAGGCAACGGGAAGGGGTGGCTTCTCAGTCGGAATCATGACGACATCTTCTACCTGCTGTTCCTGTGTCGTCGTCGATCCGCTCATCCGACGAATCGCCGAGGAAACGTTTAACACACAGATTTACTGGAACACAGAATGCTCAGTTATAGACAACCTCGAAAAACTCGAGCAAACTATGGAAATAATCGATTCAAATACAAGATGCACATATTCAAGACTACTTAGTGGCATGCAAAAATCCGAACTTCAGGAGGGAGTCGAACCCGAGTCTCATCCATACCGGGGTGCGGGCTGCTCAAACACCACCGCGTTCAGCGTTCTAGTGTTGCTTTCTCTGCGAGAAAAGGTATCGAATTCGTTCGCTACCGATCGCAAACGGGTGTGATCTACTGGTCTATATCAGCATTAGATACAATTGAGATGACAGCGTCTTCATAGTGTTGTGGTTGTAAGCGCACGTCCTTGGCATGGGTGTAACGCGGAGTTCGACTACCGCCTGGCTACAAAGTCTTGCAAATCACTCAGACACCTCGGATATCTTATTTACCACATCATATCATTGCAAACTACAAGAGAGGTAAACTAAGAAAACATATACATCTCATCAACTGCTTTTGAAGATGCAAAATAGTCCGTGAAAATGTTTAGAGCCTCTTCGAGTTATTCCAGTGGCTTACATACGTTTCGGCTAGGTTGCCAGCTTCACCAGGGCCACACGCGTCACACTGAACCTTATTTTATAGTAAAGACGAGGAGACGTTGTCGATGGTGATAGCACGTCATACTGTGTTATCACCAGTTTTTCAGTCGATGGATTACGGCTAGTAGTGAATATGTAGAAACTTCGACAAGGCTCAAAACATTCTCACAGACTATATTGAATGTCTAACCCTTTAGAAAACGACAATTGCTCGATCGCACAGCGCATCTCGCAAGAGGCGCGCAATTTTGGTTATTCAATTAGGGTTCTTTTCCTTTTAAAAGGAAAATATTAGGGTATCTCAGCTTATTCTGATACTCCATGATTTTCTATACATGTTCATATGTTTTTCATACATATGCAACTTTTCTGTGCGATAAAAACTTTGAGTGCGAAACGTAATCTTTTTTTCGCTCTTACGGCGTCTTGTGATAACCTTTCAAGAAACCAATTACACCCTCGAAATTCACAAGATTTGGCTATCGATCGACCAGTAAGAGTTTGCTAAAGAGCCTTATGCAAGCCCCAGCCGAGCAAATAAAACAGACTGAATGTGAAACATGAATTTATTTTGGCTGCTACGACGTAATAGAAAGGCTTTCTCAAAAACCAAATATATCATTGAAATCGCAGAGATCTATGATTTAGAATGATTACCAAGCGCTCATGAGAAAGGTTTTGCTCAGCGAGAAAGGCCTCCAAGACTTTAAGTGACTCAGCTAGCACACGTCGTCAAATAGGGATTAAAGTGAGGTTCTCAAATAGGCGATCAGATAGATCTCTACATATTCACTACCAGCCGTAATCAATCGACTGAAAAAAGTTGACAACATAATATCACGTGCTAACACCACACTGCTCTCCGTCACCACTATAAAGTAGCGTTCAGAGTGGTGCGTGTGGCTTTAAATGAATCGGGCGATGTCGGCGAAACGCACGTAAG
>JAHQIW010007228.1:0-12184 GCA_019055375.1 Parelaphostrongylus tenuis
ATTAGCTCAAGTGTCTGCGCAGACAAGCGTTTCTTCGTGACCTTAGGACTCTCGGCTTTCATAACGCCAACGAGAAGATTTTCAACGAGCCAGTCGTATTCTTCACCGATGTTGTCGACAGCAGTATCTTTCAACGAGCCGACTAATGATTTAAATGCATCCCAGTTTATGATAGTTCTAGGACCTCGTTGTTTGAATTTAGCGGCTTTCTCTCCTTTTCGCGAAAAACGGAACGTTGCACGGAGGAGATACCCTCGCAGAACATAGGAACAACAGCGACATCGGTTGGACAAAGCTTTCGATTTACTAAAATATGGTTTGTTTCGTTTATGGTAGTCTCTAGGCTTTCGGAATTGTGAGTTACCATGGATGGTTTGGGTAGACATGGTAAACTCAGATAGTCTCTCATGCTGTTCATTCCATTCTAGTCCGTGGATTGCAATGTGACGTTCTTCAGACGTTCTTCTGGGTTCAGTAATCGCGTTAAAAGCTCTAACAGTGACCTTGAAGAATGTACATACTCTGAAGAATTTTCGAGTTCCATATAGAAGCCTTCGACTTCGTCTTTGTCATAGCTTGATGTTTGTTCGTAGGCAACGAAGATGGTCGAAGTCGACATTGAACAACATCGCTTCAACCATAATCGCCCAATACGGGTTGTTAGTTGTTCAAATGAACGATGTTTACGATGGGACTGCTTGAGGCTTTCAAAACCTTCTTATTCATGCGATCATTCGAAAGGAGCATAAATCGATCAGATTATTACTTCACTTTTATTGAAAACAACGGTTCCTCCATTGCAAACTTTTTGCACTAATCCTTGTCATTAGAGTAGTCGTTTCCCTAGGCGGCGTTGGTTGACAGGAACAAGCAACAATGACGATATCAAGAATTGTTACTCACTTTAATCGTAAACCACGCTGGCGCGGGGTAGCGCAATAGTGTGGTAATGCGGTATCTCGAGAAACGACGTGATAAACAAAGCACTGGTTCTACCTCCATCCCCACCACTTTTTTGGAGTAAAAGTTTTGATAACTTTGTTTTTGCTGATTCAAGCGTCGATATAATATTTTGTTATCAATGCTAGTAATTTTGTTGGATTCTTTTTCGATCTTTGTGTTTGCTTCGGGTGAGTAAGAATCTGTTTTATTTATCTCTCAATTGTCAGTTCTCTTGTAAAAAATCACGTATTGCACCAGTTGAGTTGCACAACACGGTAATGACGACGGCTGACTCTGTTCCAAAATGAGCTGGTTTTGAACCAGCAAGAGTCAACAGCCGTAAATATTGAAAGAGACTGGAGGGATTTAGGACCGTCCTCGAAAAAGTCATTAACCATCTCGTCTGCTACGGAAAGCATTTAGAAGATCTGTTGTCAGATTCAACGAAATCCGGATCATTCGATGCGCAAGATGGCTTGGGAAGCTCGGGATCAGCAAGTGGAGCTTCCGAAACATAGTCAAACATAAGCCAAAGCTGAGCAGCCACAAGACCGCTCGTGTTCATTTCCTGTATGAGAGGATAGAAGAAGAAAGGCTTTCTAAGGTACAACTAATGATTTATTTAATCGAGTGCTTAATTGTCGAAGATGCTTTTCACGAATGAGAAGATATTCACAAAAGAATCACTCCACAATAGCCAGAATTGACGTCAGCTTCTCAAAAAGAGTCAGCAGAAGTATGTAGTAGCAAAAATCATGGACCGCAGTCATTTTCCGGCTTCTGTGATGGTCTGCGACGACATGAGCTCCATCGTAAAGACGCTGTTGGTCTTCATCAGCAGAAACGCCAAAATCAACTCTGCCACTTATTAGCAGTGAGTTTACCTACTCACAAATGGCGTTCGATGGAGTTGCGCTCCAGCGAGGCTGGGCTCTGCGCATTCGGCCCTCTCAACGATTGCCATCTGTCAAGAGCTGTTTTCAGACCCGTTTGGGACACTTAGCCGTCAAAGGCGCTGGATCTCAAATCACCGGTTACTTCGTAGCTTGCACTAAAGGAAAAAATCTCGGCTACTCGCTGCACTATGATATACGCGCATAAGACGGTTTTGATCGTTTTGATCGACAGCGGAAACGTGTGTGAGGGTTGTTCAAATTTTTTCAGAAAAAGCCCCAGCAAATGTATAAAGGCTAAAACAGGCAACTCTGAGAGATTGTTATGAACTTTATGCTCGTTGTTATAAGTGCTGATCTAGCAAATGTGAATATTACATCGTCTGAATAAATCCACTTATTTATGCAGTATCTTTTCCTGTTGAAACATCTGAAAAAATTATGGGAACTTCTTACGCACCATGTATACTAGTGATATCACACCACTGCTAAAAGATCATTTAGAAAGAGATTTTGTCGAAATCATGAATACTTTGTACAAAATGGTACCACACATTGCAAGCAATGCCAGTTCATCAAAAAGTGTTAACAAAATGTGGGCTATTGTGTACTTCGAAAATTGGAATTTCTGCAGAATAATTGAGCTGGTCTTGTTCTATCCTTCGTTCTATGAGTAATGACTTCATGTACCATCGCTTACCCCGTATTACGAGCGTTAATCATCGTGGCAGCTTTTGTTATTGTACATGCGCACCGCTTTTACACGCTCTACGTATTTATTCGTTGAATACGTTCTGAGCAGTTCACTGTACCTTATTGAGTTTCCACCTTTCTAAGTAACATCAATGTCGCCACATGCAAGTGGTTTTGGAAGTCCATCAGAATACTCGTGGTTCACAATTGCTTTCTATAAATATCCTCCTGCGCTTATGATATTTACGCTATTTGTCGTTCGCTCAGTTCATTTTAAAGCATCGTTATATCGCATTATTTATGGCTGATGTAGATGAGAGTCGTATACATGCGGTGCGGTGCGCAATCTGTGCAACAGAGCACATCATATTTATGAGAAAAAAACAAATAGTGAAGATTTTCAACTCTCTCATTGTTTCAGCATACCAATCTTTACCCACATTTTAGGTGCGCCAATCTGTTCTCGCAAGACGACCAAAGGCTGACATTTGAGCAGTGTGTTGGATTGTTCGATGTGGAAATATGGTGATTGTACATTTGCTACAAGATGTTCTAACCAAAGTATAATCTAGACAATTCATTTTCTTAGAAAATCTATTTTTTATAGTGCAGTTGTATACTGTATAAAATAAAGGTCATTGCGAAGTTGTTGGTAACGACCATACCTGTGATTTCAGAATTACCTTATTGTGAGCGATTGTGATAAATCTGTTAGAAAATGAGTTATTACAAGCAAACATTGTTCTGTGCAAGAAGGACCAGGCTTCATACACTATGGTACAGATTGTGATTGTAGATGTTGTGAGAAGAAGTAACCCTAAATAAACTTTCGCATAAAGGATTTTAATAATAATAAAATCTGGAATAGAATTGCACAATCTCTTTAAAGCCATCTTGCTAATTGTTCTGCGGTAAATATATTTGTTTTCCCACTTCGACAAGTACACATGGTTTGATGAATGTCTGGAAAATCCACATCAGCTGCGTTGGAGAAACCAAATTCGGCGAATCAAGGTGAATGTGTATTTCAGCTACACCGGGAAACAATGGTCTTCAGCCGACATCCAGTGCGCTCTAGAACAAGCCTCATTTGCTTCAGCCAGATCTGGATGTTCAGCTGAATGTTGTAGAAAACTGATGGGATTTGAAATTGGCCGCATATCGCAAAAAAAAGCTAAGCAATTGCCTATTAGATGCAGCCAATGTAAGAGGCACAATTGTCTAGAATGTTCCAATTATGCTGATTAGAAATATGATCGTAAATGCTTGATTCGCATAAAATTTATACCTGCACTATACAACAGGTTTGAGTCAGAGATTGTACATTGAAGGTATTGAAATCTTGATGTATATTGTTGCAGATCGTTTTTCAAAATAATTATTACAAATGTGCTAACTGCGATTGCTTAAAAAGTTCCAATTGTTGATTTTCAGAAAGTACTAACCAATAATTATTTCCGGAAGAGCTAACTGCTGCGTCAGGCCGTCAAGGATCAATCAATCGAGCACGTAATGTATTCGAACGGCAGCCGATTGAACGAAAGCCGTCATCGATCGGATTTCTTGGAATGTCAAACCAAGCGCACAACAATAAGACCACTTAAATGGTAGAATTTTCATGGAAAACCTTATGGATATTCATTGAATCTCCACACCGCAGGCTATTCACTAGGTTATTCTGTCACGCGGAGGAGAACATTTGAAAGCTCACTGACGCTAGCTTGAGCAATTCGGCGATGAGCTAGGCGTCGAGTGGTAAGTGATGGCGATTTGCAGAAAATAGCATTGTGAAACAATTATGCTCATATTTCCGGCAAAATAGTTTTGCTAAAAACAGTGATCGAAATTTGCTGACTTAGTACGGGATCGTATCGAATGTGCAGGGGAAATACTAAAGCGAATTGCTCGTTGTTCAGCTAGTTAGTCAAAGCGACACAGAATTGCTCATTCAGCTTTAAACATTAGTCGATACACATTCTCACTATTGGGCCTAGATTACACATTAGCGATTAATGCGACTTAACATTTTCGTAATCTGAAAGACGTCTAGCAGTGGTATACGCCATATATGTGCATCTAAGAGTAAAGAGTGGTGTATAAAACATTGAACATTATGCGGGAGTTAAACCTGCTCTGTATGCTTACCTAAAAGAACCCCATGAAGGTTGGTTACTGACAACTACGACAAATTGAATTAAGATATATCGAAGTAAGAGTGATCGACGTGGGTTCAACTTCCACCTGAGGCCGTTTTTGTTTACCACTCAATCGTCCTGGGTGAATGTTTCCACATCAGCACTGCTAGAAAGCAGTAAAGTTAGAGGCTTTACAAATAGAGTAAAGTTGAGGTTATATAATTATATATTATAGATATATAAGTGATACAAATTCACTTGTTGAAATAAACAGCGAAAACACCTGATCCCCCTCCCCCTAAATGTTCTTACCAGTCTCTCCAGCAATTTTTTAAAATAATCCTATTGAGATCACTTGCCTTGAGAGTATTGAAATAACTTAAACCTTGTTAACTACCGTTTCTCTGAAGATTGATATTTCCACTGAAATGATTAACCGAATTCATCAGTGGCTTTTATACCTTTAGCACTTTATTGGAATAAGTGTCAGGAAACAAATCTTTTGCAATAATTTTGGAATACCGTTGAATGCAATATGTGTGTCATTCGAAACGTTCCTTTAATTTCTATAGACGCGACAGCAAGTGTTGCCATTGCTTGAAAATCTTTGACAGATAGATTTTTATTTATTATTTTAAAACCTTTCACAAGACATAAGGCAGCTCTTCATGAAATCACCAACTTCTTCGATGCAAAGATTTTCATTTTAATTTTCCACCAACTTCCATAGCGAATTTGTAGGACATCTTTATTACTTTTTGATGTCATTTAGTTAACTTCGGCTGCTGTAAACTCATTTATACTCTATTTAATTCTAACTTTTCATTACCATCCTTTTCTAATCCTTCTTCAATTAGTTTTAGTATAACCAGCACTGATGCAACATATTCTCGGACTACACAGGTAGAGAAGTTCTTTCTCTGAAATTTATCACAAAATTTCTCAATCATTTTTGGAAGAAGTCTAGGCATATATTCATCACATTGTACACTTCGATATAATTTAGCGCTACCCTGATTAATCAAAGCCCATGTGGTTGTTAGTTAATTGACGGTGTAATGCAGCAATGAATGCCTATCAGATAAAATTTTCTCGACTGCATCACAGTTCAGTTTCAGTTTCCGCCAACGGTGGCAGTTGCCGCGAAGAAGTGCGATCCAAACGGACCGATGCCAACATTCAAATCGCTCTGTTCATCACACTTTGCCACATCGATTTCGACCAATTTGTCATGATGTTCGTGATCTAAACAAAATAGTTTCTCTATAGAACAACGTTTTTCATAAAAGAAAGCCGTTCAAACCCTGAGGGTTTCTGAGATGGACAAGTTTGTACCGTTGATAGCCGTTACAACCTTCTCACAACTCATAGCCTCCGGCGAATTCCCGTCACCGTATTGCTGATGATAATACAATTGATATCCATCGCATCCTCTACAAGGAAATGGAAGCTGTAGATATAAACTTTCTAATATGAAAGACAACTGTAACGATGTTGCAGACTGAATTTCTTTCATTTTTCAGAACCACTATACTACATCATTTTTAGGATTGAAGGATAAACCTCTCGACGGTGTTCAATTCCTGAGGGATGCGCCATGCATTCGTCTTCAGCTTTTTACTTTATTTGGCAACAACTGAATACATATCTGACCTTTAAAAAGACTCACGGTGGCCTACCGCAGAAATCAATCAGTGCTACCTATCATCCATATCAAGTATGGTACGAATTTAATGACTCCGGAGAGATGAAAGTCTTGATGAGCCATGAGAGCATGAGAGCAAAATCAAACTGTGGACCTTGTGTGCGACGCAGAGCGCCTCTAATTACTACGCAACATGCGCTCCTCGTTTTTAAGACACAGTATGTAAAGGTAAATGTGATAACATTTTGAGCTTTTCTTGAGGTCTTTTATGGCACTTTTACAGTGTAAGACATGTGTTTCGGCATTGCAGGCCTGTCACCTGCACGGCTCCCTTCGGTTTAGTCAGTTTTTCGCAGGGACATATCCTTATATAAAGGGAACCGATGCCGGAATATTCACACCTGTCGTTAGGTGGAAAAATCACCCAACACGCAGTGTTATGCATCACCAGACTTTCTGTGGCTGGTAAAACACGATAGTCATACCTTTCGTTTCGAAGGATTTGGAACTCGCTCATAACAGTATAATGATAATATATTCTGAACCTTTCTGAGGTGTCTCATTGCACTTATAAAGTTCAATACACGTTTTCCGGCATTACAGCCTCGTCAGTTGCACAGTGCCTTTCGATTGGGTCAGAACTGTAGTGTCGAACACGTGTTATGCAGTGAATAAGGGCCACAAAAGACCTCATGAAAGGCTTGAAATATGTAATCAGATTACATTGTCTTGAGTGAGGTCTCAAAAACAGTCGAGAGGAAAAGTGTGCAAAAGTAGTTGAAAATAGTTAAACCTATATTTCGAGTGCTTTGTTTAGACCACGCTCAAATTTCAATATATCCTTTCTTTATTATTTGAGCCAACCTGTCATGTGGTCTGGTAAGGGCTCTTGTACAGCCTGATACACGTGTTTCGTCCTTAAAGACTCGTCAGCCGGGCAGAACCCGCCGTCTTTCGATCTTTTTATAGTCAATGCTCTCGGGAGCATTACACTCCTTATAGAGAGTCATCGAAGAGGAACGCTTTACACTCTATGTCAAGTGAAACCTTCGCCTAACACAGAGTGTTGCGCACTCGATTGCTCTTTGGCTGGCACTTTTATCATATTATACCTTTATTTCAAGTGCTTTGTTTAGATCCACGCTCAAATTTGACAAGTTGACTCAAATAATAATGAAAAGTAGTTCATAAGATATTATCGATTCAAAAGGTTTTGATGTTAATGGCTCTAGGAGAGTTTTTTTCTCTGAATCTTTGATATCTTTTGAAAAGTTCGTAGAAAATATTTACATATTCACTACCAGTCGTTTCCATTGATCGGAAAAATTTTTGATCACACAATATCACATGTTATCACCATGAGTAACATCTTCCCATTCATGCTATAAAGTAGAGCTCAGTGTGAGGCCTGTGCCACTGATGGAGCGGAAGACAAAGCCGAAACGTAAGTATAGCTCTGAGGTGCCGACCTTGAAAAGTCCATAAGCGTTCTTACAAAGTATACAGAAAAAATTCTTGTTTGGAAGAGAAAAACAAGTACAGCTCTGTTCTTCAATGTCGCTTGTGCTTCTGCTTGCACACTGTAAAATGGATGTCCAATATTGAAGACCTACGTTCTTTATCTAGACTAAAAATTTCTGGCATGGCAATGGTTCATGAGTACTGTTAACTTGTAGTTGATCCAAAATGTTGGAGGTCACAAAATCAAGTAAGAATACGCTGCGACCCTACTGTTCAAGAACATCGAAGACCTGAAAAGCAAATTTTCTTCACTATTTCATAGAATGCTCTGAAGAGTTTTCATTTGACTGAAGATTTGAAAGTTAGGTAAGATCTACAACGCTGAAGATTTGTGGATGATACGCAGCTCGCCTTTAATGTCTTTTCATGTTAAAAAGATTCCCATTTTTCAATACCTAGGTAATATCGAGGAGAAAATAACGCATCTCCATTTTTTTACTTCTTGTTTTTTCAACGAAATGCAGCAGTGTCAAACTTAAACGGATCTTTTTCGATTCGTGACTTTTTAAAGAGGATTATGTGGTATGACTTTTTAGCACGCAATGAAATAAGCTTTCATAGAGCGCGCAATCAACAATTTTCATATTACTTTTTGGAGAAATTGCATATTCTGCACCCAAATTTCTCAAGCCTTTCACTGATGTTGTTGATCTTTTGTTTGAAATATTTATCCAGCAAATAAATTATACTACAACCATCGATCATTAACAGTTCACTCTAAATATCAGTACTGGTCAACGTTTACCCGCGTTGCATAGTTTTGCTTGTTGCATTCAACAAATTATGCGTTCTATAGCAATAGACATCAAATCCTGAAATAATCAGTTCTCAATTTATAAATGCCTTCAGTATTATACCGCATGATTTTTTGATCTGAATTATATAACTTATCGAACGCCAAAAAGCCTAACAACACATCTCCAATGAGTAGTCTTGAATCAAGGTAGACAAATATTTTGCTTACATCGACTGCACCTCGTGCTTACTCTTTCAGCATTGTTTTGAGCATAACAGTACATACAAATTACCAATTTTCTGTAACATCCAATACAACGTCCACGACGTCGCAATGTAACTTCGAGAATACGCTTGGGTGTCTGTTGTGGAGCGGCATGATCTCGTAAGTGAGATTCTTTTTAGTTATCCGCTTCTAGCATTGGCTTAATCTTTCAAATATAACCATTGATGTAAATCTTGTGAGTATTTATGATAAACGTCCATCTTGAAATCGGTGAACGAAAATTTCTTCACGCAGTCTTTGTAAATTTCCATGCGTTCATCAAGCACACATGCGTCCGCGTGGAAGAACAAGCGGATGTAGCTGAACTGTGAAATTAGACGTTGCGAAGCAATATCGCAGCAAAATGCACTCAAATTACATGTCCTCCTGGTGTAAGAGCAGTCATTTGGCCTGTGAAATCGACGAGCAACTTGTGCTTGCTGTAACTCTCCACGACCTCATATTTTCTCGCCGTTGAATTGATGGTAGGACTGTGTGCGGTAGAAATCACCACTACATCTCTCTTGTCATTACGCCTAAGTACCATCACTCTTTTCTTATTTTGCATAGCCAAGCCTGCCCTTTCTCCAGTGAGTACTGTATAAATTTCTTAGGTAATCCTCGCCTGTTCTTTCTACACACCCCGATCAAGTGCGTTTTCTTCTGAAACGGAGCCACGGCAAGTTCAACACCAGTGTTCCAAGTGTCAGAGTAGACGTGTCGGCCATCATCTAGCAAGCTTACCATTAGGTCCATCATAAAACTTTCTGCAACTTGTGCCGGACACTTGGGATTTGTGCCTGCACCTGCGTATGGGATCGTGTGCACGTGTACTCCTGCACTGCACAGTTTGAATAGTTTCATCCCTTATCCATGGGTCTTGCTGGGAAGCTATTGTCGAAACGATTGAAACCACTAAAGGGTACCACTGATTCGTCGATGCATACATTCTTACCAGATTTATATGCAACTTGGTAATTTCTATTGGCAAGTTATAGGAGCCTTATGATTTTGTGTAGTCTGTGCTTTCCATCCCACCTTGAATTGTCGGAAAACTGCAAATTCTTCAGAATGCTCAGAATTCTACGTCTAGGCATGATTGACTGCTCCAATAATCTCAGATGTGGTAGCTTCACAACACTCATTGCATACAAAAAGCTATGAATGCCTTCATTTCTTCCACAGTGATGTCCTCCCAATCGGCGTTCTTCTGAGTGCCATAAATATTTCTTTGCTCTACAATCAACTTCGAAAGATCGGTCACGAGCACTTCGTAGAAATCAGTTGGTTGCTGGCATCCGCTAACGTGCAATGTTTGACACTTGCCTCTTTGTCATCAAAGGGCAGGACGGTGGGTGGCTGCACATTGGTGGTCCAATCACCAACTACAACGTCAGCATATCATCCTCACAACCTTGTGGACTTTGCACGTTTTTGTCCATGATCACTTCTGATTCGTTACCAGTGCCCTTGCCAGCGTTTACAGCTAAGCCTTGGAGCATGGTCACTTTATGGTTATAACATCAACAAAAAGCAGCTTTGCAAAATTCTTCTTGCATACGGATCTAATTTTCCACAGTAACCTAGAAAATAGACATGATTATACGCGGTACAATCATATTACGCAGAGCAGGCAATGGCTAGTAGAGCTTGTAGCTAATGTGAATTCATCATATTTTGTGAACTTGATACAGCAGCCAGTCCAGAGCACTGTCAAAGTATCAAGCTTCGATTGTCAGGAAAGAATAGATCTTCACACTCAGACTACAAATAAAACTTGGATTTACTGAAACAATGATGAAATGGCTAGCCAGTCATACTTACTAGTTCTCCTGAATACGAATGACCCTTCTTGCACAGAAATCTTCTGTAATCTATGATTTTTCATGTTTCTCGTGTGCATCTTATATAAATTTTTAGAAATGAGCAAATCCCTGCTATAAAAACTTGGTCATGGTACGAATTATCGATGACATGGCATCGCATATATTGTGCAACAGCTTCTTTTGACATACTGTTCATTGTTTTCCAATTTCCAGTCACTATTATAACTCGTAAGTTTGTTTATAATGAAATACACAAAACTGACCGATTTATATCATTATATTCTTTGTACAACTCATTACGATTGACAGAATGCCAAAATCACTGTGATTTTGTAGTAAAACAGAGTCTTTCTCTTCGAACACAATGCTATATTTACACTAAAAGCATACGAGTATGTAGAGAAAATCTTGAAATATCGAATAGTTCAAGAAGCCCCAGACTTTTATCAAAACGATGAAAAAAACTCAAAAATCGCGCATCGGGGCTGCGATTTGCACTGTGCTTGGCGGTTACAACTGGTGGTCCCAAAAGGGTTAACGTATCTCATAATTAGTAAGAGAGCATTCTAACCTGTTTAGAGGCCATTATCAAAGATAGATTCACACTAACCACCTCAGAGTCAAATGGCTAGTTAGTGTGTAGTCACGAACGACTTTTGACGAGTAGAACGATGTAGTTAATGCTTTAGTGGCAGATCAACTGATATTTTAGCGGTCTGCTTTTCAGAGCTCAGAGAGGATACTTTTGTGTAGCCTCGTTCAAGGGATAATCTTTTTGAAAGCTAGCTTTAACTCTCGTCTGGGCTTCTTGGATTTCAATTCCCTTTTGAAAGTTTTGAAGTGAATCAAAGCATGTTAACATATTAACAGCCATTCATCAAGGACAATTAATAAAAATCGGTCAGGTTGTTAATAGCAAGTAGTTGGGCGCTTGATGCAATAACCAATGAAAAATACCACATGCTCTAAAGAAGACGCTGCACTTCCTCCGCTAATTATTCTTGGTTGTCGTTCAAGTTGCTGTAAACATCTTTTTATCTGGCCCTTTGAAAACGTAATAGCTAGTTGAACACTCAAATGGTCCGTTTTCATAAGAGAAGAGAAATTATGCGATTCCCAACAATTCCCATTTGATTAGTAATTTGCTGATTGAGCACGTTTTCTTTCTTCTAAAAGCTACAGCGATTCTTTGAACCGGTTCACTTATACCTGGTCTTTTGATGAAAATGTTTATAAATCGTCTGCTTTGGATGAACACGACTATACATTCACTGCGACACTTAGAAGCACATCCAACTCTGACTTGAAGCGGGCACACTATGGCAGATGTTGTACAGCTTTCACTTGGAAAAGATGTTCTCAAACGGACTGAAAAATGAGGTTTAAGATGAATTTCTGTTACAGTGGCCTCTACGAATGCTTCTCTTCGCTTCAATGCTCTGCTGTGACGCTTTCTTCGGAACATGCCGATAGTACTATGCTTATAGCAGTTCATTTCAAACCCATAACTTCGCTAATTATTAATGGAG
>JAHQIW010007233.1:0-183839 GCA_019055375.1 Parelaphostrongylus tenuis
TAAATTTTAGCTTTGTCCTAAAATCTCCTTTTTCCCTTTTCTTATTTTTCTCTTTCCTTCTCTCCTTTCTTTTCTCCCCTTCCTCTTTTTTTCTCCCTCTCACATTCCCCTCTTTCCTTCTTCTTCCTCCCTTTCCGCGCTTCCAACTGTCTCTTCTACTCGCTTTTCTTTCCTTCTTCCTTTGCTTCTCTTGTCTTCTCTTTTGTACTTTATTTCACTCTTCTTACTTTTTACTTAGTACACCTTTCTTTTCCTCAAGAATTAAAGCATCTTTTCCCTTTTGAGCCGTGTCTTCTGTCACTTAAAAAATGTTTCTTACTTTCTTTTCCCCTGCTGTGTGTGATTCTATTCCTCCCATTTTTTATTATTTCCACTTTGCTTTCTCTTTTTTTTTGCCTTTTTTCGCCCCATCTCCAACTCGCTGGAGCCCTCGCGCCCGTCCCCATTTCTCCCCTCTCAGGGTGCACCTAGTCTGTACATTCCCCTTCACTTTCTTCCTCCCGACTTAACTCTCGATCAAGACTACACATTTATAAAATATATGTTCAGGGGTGTGGAGGGGAAAATCCATAGTATCACTCAAGGTAGCAATAAAAAAATTCTGCGGGGTGCGACCTCGTACGACCAGTAACCTTTTACATAAAACGGTTAAAAGTGGTTAACCTGTGGGGGGGCTCTATCTACTCACATACTTAGAACCTCTCACTGGTTTCAATGTGGATCATGTTGGCCCAACCAACCCTATCGCCTTGTCTTCCTTCCAATTTATGTCATGCCCCTACCTTTCCCTACCTTAGTCGAATTGCATTCCACCCACTCCTCTATTTTACACCCATATTCTTTCTCCCCTCACTTTGTGCCACTTTTTCGTGATTCCCCTGTCTAACCTCCACCCCCACCCTCTCCCATTTTTGCCCAGCTTCACTCTTGCTTTTTATGTTTTACCCTCATCTTTCCCCTCTCCTCCTCATCTTTCTTCCTTTGTGTCTTTGCTTTGCCCTTTTTTATACCACGCTTCATTTGAGACCTAAGAATATTGCGTAAATGGTAAATGAACAAAGACTATCACAAATATCACGAAGCTCAAAAAGAAAGAAAGGCTATGTGGTTGAAGTACTAACATCAACATCCGATCGTCCATCACCTTCGACAGTGGCAGTCAGAGGCTTCGCCTTTACTCTATTGAGATCTTCATGAAGACCATCGAGCAAAAAGGATAGAAATTCATGTGCGTCATGCTGAGCGAAGTTTGCAAACTGCGACGCCTTCTCAGCAACCAGTTCCTATAGAAATTAGCTTATTTTCCTGTTGATAGGTGGGAAGAGATGAGGAACAAAGTCCTATACGTATTGGTAAATTGCGAGCTGAACCGTACCTTAATCCTCGTCGGTTTCTACGGCACGATTCTGACAATTCCACACAAGCCTCATGAAATCGCCAAAAGCGTCGGCCAGACGACCCTATAGGAAGAGGACTCATTACCCTTTTCTTCGAGATCTCCTTTGGTAGCTGTAGCAACCAAACTTTGAAAGTCTTGGTCGGTCAAGCACATATTGGTATCAAACTCATTAGAGATTGGTGGCTGACAGTTACGAAAGTACATAATGAAGAAAGAATGGTAGCAACGCGGTGGTCTTGGTGGTGCAGTGATAGCACGCGCCCACGCTATGGGTTAATCGCGGATTCAACTCTCTGCCTGGGCTCAAATGTTTTGCACATCACTGAGTACTCTTTGATGTTCTTGTATAACATCATAACGCTGCTGAAAGGCACAAAACTAAAGAGAATTGGAAAACGCTCCGTGACGTACCCTGAATCCAAGTGGATTGTTAGTGTTCACGTCGAGTTTATAGTGGCGGTCTAGGAAATAAGTCTTCAGCTCAATATTATTAATAAGCATTTGTAGCGTAGCGTTCATGAAACAAGTGTTCCCGATGTTGCGCAAACCAGTGAATCCAAACTGTACCGTTGCTACCGCCCGATCCTCGAACGGCTGAACCTGAAAACGAGATGGAAAATTAGCTTCAAGAACAAATGTTGTATCATCCGTCAATGCTCATCACACCCTATTTCATCGCAGAAAGTAGATAGCTCTGGATGCTAAATTTTGAGTACACCTTAAATGGTGATATATATCTAACTAATTCACTAACAAGAACTCTGTCTTCATGGATAGTCAAAATCGTAGCACATGTTCCGCAAAAAACAATGTTTAGATTTATGGAAAAGCTGTCAGCAAAGAAAAGCAGTGCATATGCTTACTATCAACCTCAACGCAATTAAGAGAGTTCTCGGTATTTCTCCGTTAGACGGCACGAGATCAAACCCTTTCGTTGGACAAGAACTTCTTATAAGAGTGTTAGTAACCATACAAAGCTTTAATCTCTGGCTGGCGCCGTACGTGGCCTGCTCCTTGAAAAGCTTTTTACAACGCTTCAACGAAAGGAAAACATTTGTGTGTCACACACGTGTTTTTCTCACAAGACAGAGCTCTTTCTTTGAACTATTAGTAATCATTCGATAGTGCAGGCTTCCGACGCAGTGCTTATATTCTAGAAAGCCCGTTTCGGACATATGCGGAATGCGATTTTTGCACTTAGTTAGGAATTGTTCCTCCGTATCGAAAAAAACTCGGATTGAACATCTGACTTTGATACTGAAGATATTCTCTACACGCTCATGCGCTTTTCGTGCTTTCAGCAAGTAACACTTGAACTGAACGGCCGATATGAAACATGATTTTATTCAACATTTCACAGCTTATGAGGTCTTTTCCCAAAACGTTCAGGTACGGCGCTAGCCAGAGATTTAAGTTAGACATGATTACTAACAATTTGACTCTTATGAAAAGTTTTTGTCCAACGAAGTATTCAGTTTTTGATCCCGTGCCGTCTTACGGAAAAGGATCTAAATCTTTCATTTAATTTTCAAAAATCTCAAGAACAGCCGGAATTTGCTAAAATAAAAATTTGCGATTTACCGTTGCGGTTGGTTTGTATCCAGCATAGGAGGAAGAATATCGTTGTACATCAGTAGGAGCAGGCGGTGGTCCTGCGTTATTCAACGCAAAGTCAGTTTTCCCCGCAGAAAGCTCAGAACGAGTGGTGACCGATCTCCAGAACTGTGCATAGGAGGGCGACGGTTTACTCCCAGAAGCACCTTTACCTGAAGCAGCACGCATAGTTGAAGATGTATTATAAGATATATCCGCAAAAAAAACTAGCGATTATCACTTCATTCTATCATTAAAATCAAATTATTGACACTTAAACCATCATATTTTCTTTGAGCATCCTTCACCGGTGACTCCTCTATCTCTATTCGTAAACGTTCCGCGCTCCTCCCATTCCTTGAATTCACGGACTTTTTCGGTCACGCTCAGCGCGCTCACGTGCTTGTTGATTTAACTGTGCTACGTTTACACTCCTAGAAACGATTGACTCGAGAGCAATGAGGTAGTCAAAATGAAATAAAGTGAAAAATGGGACTCATGTGTACTGAGATTACCGATAGCTTGCAATTGCTGATGAGGATCTGCTACGTATTGTTGTAGACGGTGATGAATTCGTTGTATGACTTTGAATGGTCGCTCCATCAGCTGTTGAAGACGAGAGACCAGAGGAAGTTGCCGCAAGCGTATAGCTTGATGGACTGTGGCCAATTGAAGAACCGTAGGATCGAACTCCTGAAAGTCAACACAAAATAATGATTGCGTATTAAACCTGAACCGATTGGAATTCTCCTTGTTATTGAAAAAGCCATCGCTAGCTTCTCAGTTCTGTGCTTGTAAGATCAATATATCAGATGCACACATATGTCAACTGCTTACACATACACATGTATATGTATAGTCATGTGCATGTCCACACGCTGTATAACGTATATGTATACGTCCACACATGTACATGTGTATATATCCTTATATACTGTCATCTTAAAGAGCAGACGCTAAGTTGTTGAGCAAAATCTATTCAAGGCAATGATAGCCAACACTTTGGCGGAATCACCTCCTACAAAATCCAGAAAGGGTCGGATTCAGACGTAATATGCTCGGTCAGCACACTTTCAAAACCCCTCCCGATACTATGGCTCGTCTTCAATGGGCAGTGCAGGACCCTAGTATAATTGCCAATCATTTCTCTCTCGCGCAATTATCGTCCATGTGATAGTCTGTTTTGAACATGGTGACGGACGGATGGCCCATTCCGTAATTGTGAACTCGTCGCTTTCTGCGAATGCAGATGATTGACGTTCAATATAACACGTCCGCTCATCGTTTGGGTAGTGGACAAGAGGAACGTTTGCTTCTCTTAAAGTCCACTCAACTGTTATTTTCTTTCATCTATCATTGTTTCGTTATATTGTGTGACCGGCACATCTATGTTCAATTGCTATGCATATATATAATATGTATATACATATACATATATATATATGCACATGTACATGTACATGTATACATATTGCACGTATATAAAAAGGATAAAGCTCTCGGCGGTTGCATCAATCCCTGAGGGATGCGCCATGCATTCGACTTCAATTTTTAAACTTCGTATGAGGTGATTGAATGCATATCTGGCCCTTACAATGACTCGCGGTGGTCTCCCACTGAACCGAGTCAGTGCTGCTTATCCTCCCAGACAAGTCTGAGATCTGTCTGGTACCAGTTTATCGACCCCCGTAGGGGATGGATGGCTTGGTGAGCCATGAGCGCGAGATCGAACCATTGACCTCGTGTGCGATGCAGGGCACCTCTAACCACTGCGCCACATGCTCTCTATTGCACGTGTCATATATATACAAGTATACGTTCATATATACACGTATATGTATATGTATGAGTGTACATACATATGTAATTAAATGTATGTATGATCATAAGTACATATGTACATTAGCCTCCGTAATCAGAGAATCATCCAGTTCGATCTGTTCGCTTAGCACCATGGACTCCTCATAACTGAGTCTTTCCAGCTTATGCTAGTCCAATCTCTTTTCCTGATTCGTGGCGTTCACTGAGCATTGTCTGTGCTTTAGTGGTACTTCTGGAAAAGATAGTTTTGATGTCTGGAGTTGAAGCGCGTGCACTAAGTCTTCGGCCATTACTCTACTGCAGGTATGTATGTCAGTGACTGTCTCTGTACTCTCCTCAACACAAGAGGAGATGTACAATGTTTTGAATTGCTAAAACAGGAAAGGATACTGGCTTTCGTTCTTGAACTTTGTGATCAACCATCCTACAACGGCTAAACCACCAGGGTTTCGAAAGTCAAGTGACAGAAACATGGTTCCTAACCACTCCTCGCGCTCTTAGCACACAAGAGGCAAATGAGAAAAACTTCCTTCGCAGCCACAGGACGGAATGGAAACATCCCTTGAATCGTCACGGAAGATATCCATTCCCCATGGCTATGAGTAACTACCGAGGATAGGTTCAGAGCAAAAACTGACCCTCGAATGATAAGTCAAGCGACAGTAAGCTCCGCCCTCTCTTTCACTTCCAACGAGATAAGTAAAGTAATAAAAAACTGTGTAGAAAGTACAGGACTAGTGAGGTTGGCAGTTTGATCTATTTTGATAACAAAAGTGTCTGAAGATTGAGAGTAAAATCGACTCTTCCAGGCTCTGAAGAAGGGGAAATCGCCGAAAGGTCAGTTATTAATGTAGCAGTGTATTGCACTGAAAACACTGCACTGTTTAAAACCCTTTTTGCGCTCATCAAGAAATACAAAATAATTTGCTCAATGACTGGTTAATCGATAATTGCTCCTGGAGATGGTTTTCCCTCAATCAACAAAGCTGAAGAGCAATACTTGACAAACTGTAGACTACGGGTATTGATTCAAGTTTGTATGAAACGAAACTAATGACCGCTCAGGACTTTAAACCAAGATATTTTTAACCAGCGTTTCTAGAACTTCATTAACGAATAAGCATTAGAATATGGGTACCTTCGCCTACAAGACGCAAGTCCTAACTAAACCAGGATTTTTTTAGGTTTTAGATGAGACTTGTACTTAGAAAATTGAAGAAATGCAACAGTTAAATATACGTAAAAGTGAAAGTGACGATATTTCCCACTCTATTATTACTTTAATAACTGTGTTGAACATTTCTAAACACAAAAATTCTAGTTCGGTTTCCAACTTTTTTGAAACTTCAGTTCTAAAGATGAAAGAATAACTTGTTGAGTCTATGAAAAGCATGTAAAGATGACGTCATTTAACGGAGTGTCTTTAATCCACCAATTATGCACTAGACTCCACAATACTCATCAAAACCAGCATATTCCATTTTCTAACGGAATTGATTAACCAAAACAATTTCAGCCAGCTATTAACTTACTAGCAGGACTAGACAAAATGGATGGTGATTCACGCTTTATAACAAAGCTCTAAAACCAAAATAGTCTCGGCTAACCCAGTAATGGAGATAACGGAAATGGATGGTGGTGTACGTTACTACGAAGCAAGGTTCGGCCCCCTGATGCTCGCCCACAAATCCGTATGAGGGCTTCTTTCGCTTAGATATCCTCAAATTTGAAAATAATCGTCTCGAAAAGCTTTCTACGACGCTCATACAAACGAAATCTTCATGCAATAGTCGGAACAACATGTCAAATGTTTGAAGATCTTTGTGAAAGGCGAATGCGAGAAAGAAAAGCAAATCCAAATAGTGTTGGATTCTGCACTCTACTATATGTAAAGCATAATGTGTTACACCGCTAGTTCAAAGACACTGCGTCAGTCAAGCTCCTAAAAAGATAAGAACAAAGTAGTAGATAATAAGAGAAGGTGCTGGGAACACAATGAAACACACCAGTGTTAGTGGATCCAAATGAAGATGTTGTTGTTTGTTGGAGGTAGGAAGGTAGAAGGCGAGAAGGCTGAACTACGTTGCGCTGCCGGTCTGGAAGTTAAAAATCTAGAAATCTACTGTAGACACTACTATAAGTCTCAGGAAGAAGAAAGGAGGCAAAGAAAAAGCTTATTTAAGGAAAAAACTTACGTAGTGTAAGGCAAACGCTGATACCCAGACGATCTAGCTGGAGCAGCAGACGCTGTGCTTGGTCGTGTTAATTCATAAGCTGAATAAATGATGATGTTAAAAGCATGAATTGAAAAAGTTCGCAAATAGATATCCTTTGCCTTATTAATTGAGGCTAGCGGTATGTAGCCGCACAGATTTTTAGATATCTTAGGATCTCTTACGGAAAAGATTTTGGAGGAATACTTTTGTCAGCTGCAGCGAAAATCAGCAGTCAAGCCGTTAGTATCGATATATTCCCCAAGTATTTTTTCCTCCTCGAGGGATTTATGGCACTCCATCACCGGAACACCGCTTTTCAAGGCAATATAACAAAAATTATGAGGAGATATCGCAAAAACATGGCCTCAGGCTGGAAGTGTATAGTAGAGTACGCGTCCCCGAATAGGATAAAACGCGGTTTCGATTCCCGCCTGAGGCCATGTGTTTGCCCACCACTCATTTTTCTTAAGAATATATGAAACATCATAACACTACGAAAAAGGCAGTGAAAACAATAGAAATTTGGATTGTTACTTATCACAATGGCTGTCAGCTTAACTGGGTTTATGAAGCGAAATCGCATACCCGACCAAACCTGTTGAAGGTTGGTGGCTGATAGCTAACATAGAGATGTTGAGGAATGAGTGGTCGGGCAATTGTGGCCTCAGTGGTGTACTGGTAGAGCACGCACCCCCGGATAGGACGAAACGCGGGTTCGATTACCGCCTGAGGCCATGTTTTTGCTCACCACTCAATTCTCTTAAGAAAATATGAAACATCATGAGACTGCGAAAAAGGCAGTAAAAGTAATAGAAATTTGATTTCTGCAGAGGTCGTAACCGCCACTATGTCCCATCACAATCATTTTCACAGAGGTCATGTCCTGGCGAGGTGAATGTGTTGATGAAGATTAGGATATATTATTGCACACCAGGGTTGGGCAAAAACCCCTGGGAAATTTTTGAAAAATCTATTTTGATGTGCAAACTAACAACAAAAACTATTCTCAAAGTATTGACCACCACTGCCCACGACGTTCTGCCAACGTTCTAGAAGGTTCTGGATCCTCACGAGGCTTTCTGCTGACAAAGTCAGGTTGGTGCAACTTGTTGACAATAGTCCTCTGCGAAACAGCAAGCTCTTCAACCGAACCACGAGTGCTAGATGGAGGCCCAGAATCTAAAGCGACTTGCAGGCCACATTAAAGAGATGGCCGGCCAGATCGAGGCGTTCTTCGAGATCAAAACTGCCTTCTTTGAGTCGCTTAAAGCATCTCCTTGTCCATAATACTTGTCGCTGCGCCAGCATCTTCACCCTCATTAGTCTCATCGAAGGCTTTGAAATTCTTTTAACTTTTTCTCCAACAATGACGGATCAACGAATACAAATTGCCCAGTAGGCATTCTGAAGCTGATATCAATGAAACAGATAAGTATAAACAAGACTATCAATAAAAAACGACGCAGAGATATCAAAAGTTGAGACTTTGAAAAATTTCCCACAATTCCCATTCAACCTAACAGTTGCAGATTAGAAGAAGGGCCCGAGCAAATCATTCCTACCACTTTTCAGACTCAAGAAGGGAGGTAAAACTATCTAGTGAGGAGAGAGAAAGGATGAGAGACACACAAACAGACAGACAAACTAAGAGAGAGACAGAGGGACATACAGGCGGACAAAAAGAGGAGGGCAGACAGACGAAGAGAGAGAGAGAGAGAGAGAGAGAGAGAGAGAGAAAAAGAGAGAGCAAACTAGAAAAACGTAGTTGCTACACAGTCAAATTAAAAAAGGTAGACTGCGGAGAGGATTTCTTCCCTCACTCTCCTGAACAAACCTAGTTCGAACTCCAACGAATAACAAGACCTTCTAAAAATCTTATTCATCTACCTCCATTCCGTTCAGTACACGAAGCCGATGCGGAATTGGAAGATGGCTGCGTTGATGGTGAATATGAAGTTGCCGTATAACGATAGGAAGCCAGACTGCAAATACCAGACTTTCGAGAAACTGCTTTACTTGCCGTACAAAAATCGTCCTAACATACCTCGAACCATAATTACGTGGTGTGGAATAATTTGAAGAACGAATACTTGTACTTGAACTGCTCAGTCGGCCCCATTGTCCTGCCTCTTGTTTTCGCATGACAAACTCACGTCCTTCCGCGCAAATCTATTAAATAGATATAATGGGTACTTAGTTAATAATTCGAACGAAATTCAGTGGTGATCAACAAGAATTTCTCTATTTTGTCACCTTTTAGAACAGCATATTGATGTTCCAGCAATGTATCCGACAATGCTGAATGATATGCGAAACTTTAAACCTCGCACGGTAGTTGAACCAGCGCCTAACACCCTTTACAGAACTTGTGCTAACCACAGCACTAGCGAGGCTTCTGTTATGCTATCGCTCTTTCTGAGACATTTTGCATATTAATTATCTTTATTGGATATTTGGTACTGTAGTTAGTCCATTGGAGACAGAGTGCATGCATATGAATGCGCACGCACTTCCTTCAATATCTCGTCTCACAAATATTCTTAATGAGACTTTTGGCAGTCTTTCAATAGGTTGAAAAAACGGCGATCTCAACAGTGCATTTGAATCTGAAGATGTCCGTCTATTACATAGTAGCAGTGAAAAAAATACTACGTCTTACACGGCGCAAATTTTTTGTTTGTTTGGGATTTGTGGATGACTACTCATTAGACTTTTGGTAGTAATGTGATAGCACAAACTCCGACAAATTTGAATTCGAATTTGAATTGTGAAACCTTCATAAAAGGCTGTAAGAGCGAAAAAAAAGTTACGTTTCATTTCACACACGAAGTAACTAGCTCATCGCTTGGAATTCATATTAGGTCTATTTGGCAACACAGGATGACACTGTGAATTTGATCTACAGAATGACAGAACAAATCTCTCCAACAACTCTGTTACAAAAGCTATACGTTTTTTAAAAACGGGGAAAAATCCCTAAGTAGATAGAAATCGCGCGCTCTCTCAAATCGCAACGCGCGTAGCAATGTCACCGCCGTTCCGAAAGAATGCGATTTTCGTTGATAATTTGGGATTATCTGTCCCGTTAAAGAAATTTTTAGATTTTTTTTTTGACATTTTGATGCAGCACGATGTTCACTGGCGATCGTATGCTGAGACGAGCAAATGATGCGTTCTGAAGGTGAAGCGTAATCTTATCTCGGCCACTACAGCGCATGAAGGCCTTTTTACAAGAAGAGTACAATACTGAATCCCAAGAGCGACTATCTATCTAATCTTGGCATAGCTTGAATAAATGAGTGTTTTCTTCTGTTTCCCCTTTGCGAGGTGTTATTTTTATTATTCATTGAATATTAGAGAAGCATACAACGATACAGTTAGTAATGCAGCATGAATATAAGATATTCGAGGTGGCTAACGTTTCGGCGGGTCGCCTTCTTACATATAGTACGAATCAAAAGTTCCAAGAGTTAAGCTTTGAACTATTATTGAAAGTTCGAAAGAAAGGCGAAAAAGGTCCGTCTCTGGTAGACTAGTAATTAAGTGCGGTCCAGATATTTTCAGGACCAAAATCTTAGACAAATTAGGCGACCATATAGAATTCGTTAGATTTCAACAACCAATTTTATAATATTATTTATGAATATGTCAATCAATACAGTCAGTATTCGAACCTGTAATGAATCTGTTTCTATTCGGCCTGCAAGCTGAACACGCCATGTATATGTGGTCCCTCGAACTTCACCGTATCTCCTCAGAAGTCTATCGTTCGAATCACTAAACAGAAACACTTTCATTCTATTCACTACATGGCATTCAATGACGACATTAAGCAAGAAAATGCTGGTAAAACGTCGAACATCATCTATGTATGCGTATAACAACATATGTACATACGTATGGCACGCTAACGCATGAAAGTGAGAAAGAACTGGGATTTCCTGAGAAGAAAAAATTAGCTATAACTGAACAGTCATCCACTAACAGCAGCCATTTGGCACGCGCCCTTGGTATGCTTGAAACGAGGGTTCACTCTCGCCTGAGTCGAATGTTTAGCTATCAATACTTTAGAAGCACATTTTTAGGTAATGGATACTTAAGGTTTTGATCATCACAACAAAACCCTCCATTACCCCTGTATGGGCAAAGTCAGAGATATACGGCAACAAAAGAGACCTCACATCTCTCGACCCCCGTCATAAAGATATATGAAGGCTGAAAATGATGCTTCACAAATGTGTATACTATCATTGCAAGAGGTGGAGGGAATAAGTGATTGAATGATAGTGTAAAAAGTGCCAGTGTGAATTCCGTTAAACGAGCCGGAAGAGAGCATCGAATGGAGGAACACATGTGCCCCTATCGCATCTCTCTAACACTCTTCCTCCGGCATACTATTATTACAGCGCTTCAAAACGATAGTGAAAAGCAACAGAATGAATATGCGATCAGCTAACTAGAGCCACAATGCACTTAAACTTTGTCTCTCCCGTTTATTTACATCTTAATAAATAAATCAAAAGCTTCGCTTGTTAGAGGAGAATTCCTTGATTTGAGAGAGCCTTTCAAAGTTAAGTTACTAGAACTTAAAGAAATGAACGCGTAAAACACCTCTTCCTGAGACCGATTCAAAAAAAAAAAGTGAAAACAACGCTAACATGAATGTGAGAAAGAACTGGGATTCCATGAGAAGAAATAGTTAGCTATACCTGGACAGTCATCCATTAACAACAACGATTATACATACACTTGCGTATTTAGATCATAAATATATATGTCGTATGCGTATATGAACGTAAGTACATACGTATGTCTATATATATATATATATATATATATATATATATGTACATAATGTATATATATATATATATATGCATGCATAAATATGTGCTATGAGGAAGATGGTGAAGTTTCCGTGATGTAGTAATCAACGTAGCGAGGTGCCAGCTTGTTCCCTTCCTCCAACGCTCTTGTCTTGCAATCCACGTGGGAACACTTCAGCACAACTACCACCAGGGTTGCAGAGACAATCGACTACACCAGCAACCTATGATTCATGAAGAAAACGAAACCCTCAAGCAGCAATCGAAAGAACACGCGAAATGTTCATAGACCTTTGTGAAGGATTATATGATCAGAACACAAGAAGTGCTGGGTTCTATACAGTAAATGTGATGACGGGCCTAGTAAAATCACATACATATTTATGTAAATATATATGCATATATACATATATGTTCACATGTATATATATATATATATATATATATATACATATGTGCACATATGTGCACGTATTCACACGTATGTATACACACACGTGCACCAAGATACGTACAGACATGTGAGAATATATATTATATATATATATATATACACATATGTACATACATATATATATATGTATATTATACATATATGTGCAGATGCGCATGTATACATATGTATATATATATATATATATATAGTATATATATATATATATATATACTTAGACGTAAAGAGTGGAATGAAGGACGAAACCCTATTTATAGAAAGGAAAGTGTTAATGAAACAAAAACAACCACAGGTCGGTCTGCCACGCTAATTGGCTACGACCCTCCCAAATTTTTGGAGATTAGGGAGCGGAACTCAGACCACCTTATTAGCAAAATAGATCTATTTTCATAGAAAGTGGCCAATAAAATATAACATCGAGACAAATGTCAGTGCGAACGTTACTGTAACCATGACATGTAGAGGTGTTTGATTAGATAAATTGTCTATTGCTGACGAAGCACGGAATCGCATCAACCATATTCTTATCCTCTTAGATCGCAAATCTTTCTCATATTATCGATGTAATACCTGGTCTCTGAGATCATGCAAAAGTTCTAACACACTTCTACCCTTCTACCTAACTATCTAACTACGTACGAATTCACTGCTTTTCGATCGTTAATCGCTAAATGACTCAAGAGCGGTCATGAAGAAATTCGGACCCTCGCGTCGGTGAACTTCCTGAGGTATGCTTGACAAGCCGAGAAATCCAGCCGGTAACGTCTCTCGTCCACTGGTTATCCTTGAAACATATTCGGGTCCGGCAAACCTTATTTTCGATAGCCCGGCATGCAGAACGACATCCTCGATTCTCGATCGCTCACGTAGGTAGCAACTTCGGATTCTCTCATTTGCGAAATACGGAAAACTCCTAGCATCGATCCTAAGGCTGTGCGTTCAAGAACGCCAAATGATCTTTCGTCCTTCTTACGTAGTGACTAAGTTTCTCTTGTATAAGTTTAAGCAGGGACAACCGACGAGTTGATAAGGTGGTCAAGAAGTCGGACGGTATTTGTTCTCTTCACTGAATCGCCGATGCTTTCAAAGGTCCCCATACCGCTCGCTTCCTCCTGCTCAACTCTAGAGATAGATGGTAGATCATACTGGCTTCCAGGCTAAAAAAAGACGTAACTGGAGCATTTGGAGAAATTCATTCCGTTAAGTAGAATAAGGCATTCGTTGCCAATCTACGCCTTATAGATATGATTTCCGTAAAATTTAGACGGAAAACATTTTTCCACGAGAACTGTCGAAATCGGTCAGTATTGTTTTGCCTGACTGCTACTTGGGTGTCATAAGAGCGATGTAATCAACAAAGCAAAGACAGTGTAATTGTTGACCACTGATATTTTTAATCAATAAGATTATGAAAACAAGCATTTTCAGTGGCACGCTGTGATATGGAGAAAGCAATGGCTTCAATAAGCTACGATTTACAAGTGCATAAGATGGATTTGTGAGAGAAATTTCTGAGTAAAAGGAATGAAATAGAAAGAGAGAGAATATGGGAACTTACCACCAATGAGTATGGAAACTCCCATCATTACTTTCGATTACTCACTACTTAACAGTTTGTGGTGACTGTTCACTGAACCATTCTGACATGGCAACCAAGTAATGCCATGGAACAGACAGAAATCAGTTAGCGAACAACCCAAGTCAACGAGAAAAAGCATTAACGGTCGGAGATGACTGCCAGTGAGCGGAAGAGACAGAGACAGAACCATAGAGTGAGAAGGTATGGAGGAATATTACACGACACACTGTGTAATAAAAATCCGGTAACTGTGTCTTCAAGGTATGAGCAGTTGAGAATGATTGGATAAATTGGTGTAGTAAAAATCTCTATGGAAAATTTCTTATGGACAAGAAAGAAAGAATAGATTGAAAACATTTGATGGGCCTCTAAACAACAACAACAACAACAACAATAACAACAAAAGAAACAACAAAAACACCTGCATGTAAATCGGATCTCGATAGCGTCTGGTTCAAGTATGATATCTTCAATGTGAATAAATCGATGAGTAATACGCAACACACCAGTACTTTCAGTCTCAAAAAACCCGAATTTCAGCGAATCTGAAAGGAAAAAAAAGGTGGTAAAAGAAGCAGTCTGGTGAGCTTTGGCATATAATTATGCCGTCAATGGGCATTTCAAGAGGAAACAACGCGATAGGGAGAACATCCATTATCTCCGAAGCCAATCTTAACATTTCTATTTGGCTTAGGAAACCACTTGTCAAGCATCAGATATCAGAAACTCAATGGGAGTTGACTTCTACTTTCTTCGAAAGCATGCTACCTACTGTTTTGCAAAGAAAAAAAGTTTTACTGGAAAGCCAAAGCGAATACGACTGGTACGCCGTCAACTTCAGGAAATGAGGGAAGGCCGAGAATGGCACAAACTCGTTCAAAACGTGTTTAGAAACGTGTAATTCAGCGCCGGTAACAACTTTACAACTTCATTGGCAGATTTTTCTAACTAATAAGCTCGCCGAGCCGGCTATGAAAAGAGGGAGCAGAGCCTCGAGGGAATGCAAGAGAGTACACAGGATGACTCGACGGGCTGATGTGAATAGAGACGTAGAGAGCACAGTGGAAGAGGAATGTTGTTGACTGGCAGCAGACGGACGACGGCTCGTCGAACAGCAAGCAATCCATTCCACAGGCTTTCCTCCCTCCGCTTAACAAATAGATGAGCTGCAAATGTAACAATCCCGCTAACTCTTTGGCGTTGAGTGGTTTGACACTGAGTTTAGGAACTCGGAATTCTCAGTGAATCACGCAGATTCGTTGGTGGTGATCCATCCTACACAGTTCATCTCGATGTGTGAGCTACGGAGACCAACATCACAAGAACAACTGCTTTGAGCCTCTGATGAAAGCGAAACCGCCGAAACGTTAGTCATAATAATATTACAAATGAAATGAAAAAGGATTCAGCTCTCAACGTCGCTTCACACTTGAGGGATACGCCATGTATTAGATTCCATTGGCAGAATCCGCATAGGTGACTGAATGCATATCTGGCCGCTGACGCAACTTACGGTGGCCTACCGATGTACCGAAGTCAATGTTACCATCCTCAAAGAGAAGTCTGGTTCCCATTCCACGACACCGGAAAAATTTGAAGCGTGGTGAGGCTTGGGCGTGCGAGAGAACCAACGACCACGTTTGTGTCGCAGAGCACCTCTAACCATTGCACTATTAGGCTCTAGTTTTACGAATAAAAGGATAAACGATGAAGCTCTCGGCGTTGATCAATCACCTGAGGGATGCGCCATGCATTCGACGTCAATTTTTAACTTCGTCTGAGGTGATTGAATGCATATCTGGCCTTTACAATGACTCGCGGTGGCCTCCCGCTGAACCGAATCAGTACTGCTTTTCCTCCCAGACAAGTCGGAGACCTGTCTGGTACCAATTCACCGACCCCGGATGGATGCATGGCTTGGTGAGCCATGAGCGCGAGATCGAACCATTGACCTCGTGTGCGACGCAGAGCACCTCTAACCACTGCGCCACATGCGCTCTCTTATATTACGAATACACCTTGATAAAGCAGCAATAAAGAATGTTACACGTCTGAAATCTGAATTAATGGTGTATCCTCTCAACTGCCGTCGGCGGTAAACATATACCTCCTTTATGTGAAGAGTGAGTTTGAAGAGAACCTCTTAGGTCGGACTGTTCGCCTATCATCACCGAAATCGAAACATGTAGATCGAAGTCAAACATAATTCTAAAGACTACTTCAATTGGAATATTCTATGAGGGAAAAAAGAGTGAATGGCGCAGCGACTTGAGGCGTCCCGCGACACACACGTGGTCGATGTGCCTGGTTCGAACCCGCGCCCACGCCTCACCAAGCTTTCCATCACTCTAAGGTGTGAATGTGATGTCAGACTCGTCGTCTGGGAGGATAGTAGTAGTGGCTTGATACATCTCTAGACTACCGTAAGTCACTTTGAAGGCCAGATATGCATCCAGTTGCCTCTAACGATGTTTGATGAAGACGAATGCATGATGCGTCCCTAAGGGACTGATCAGCGCTAAGAACTTTACCCTTTGATCAGCGAAAAAAAACTCGTAAACGCACTGAATTTGTAATATTGTAGAAAAGTCAGCATTTCACTGAAATTCTAGTTCTGTTTTACATAAAAGATGCGAATTCTGGAATTATGAAACCAAGCAGAACGTTGCTCTCGTGTAAATATACCGATCTCGGAAATTTCTCAGAGTTTAATTCATCGTTCAATTCGATTCAGTTCATCACTGTCATGCCTTTGGATGACAATGATGAATTTAACGACGAAACAATCATCTTCCCTCTGCTCTTATCTCAACAATGAAGCTAATCTTGAGATCCGGTCATTTAAATCAGTGAAACTATATCTGGGTAACTCCATTCTCCTCATATCAACGACTTCCGAGACTTATTTGACTAATTCATGTTTGTAAAGAGACTCAACCGCTATTGTTGTCATAGACAAAGGTGCAAGTTTGAAATGAACCCTCTCACCCTTAAACAGGAAAAGACATGAATTATTGAGAGTTCTCAAGCTGCCCCGTTCCCGCATATATGTATGGATATATTTTATACACTTACTTAGATTCTTAAATGGTCCGTTTTCACTAATTGTGCGCACACCACACATATTCCAAATGGTATATTGCAGGTCGTGCATATGATATTCCATTGTTTCCTGACGTAACCTTCCAAGGGCGTTCTCAGGTCTTCACGATGTCGTTTCCATTGGATGAATTTCGGCAATGGTCTTTGGTCGGGCAACATACTTGCTGATTCGGAGATGATGATAGCCCGAAACCAAAGCAGAAGTAGGAAAGGAAATCAACCAACCGCTCACGGATGATGTAAAAGCCAAAATCCTACGTGTCATAAACAGGTATATACATGGAGAGTTGATGGCCGAGCGGTCAGTGATGTTTGGTGCGAGGTTGAATCCCCCAAACCCCTCCGGCAATCAATCAACGAACACTCCAGACAAAACCCTCAGACAAGCGGCGAATGCGAGTAGACGAATCGAATGCTAGAGCTACTGGAGATCGCACAATGAAATGAAGACGGGTCGTCTTCTCATGAGTTTTGGCACTACAGCAATAAACACCAAACTCAATAATGTAGAGTGGCGTGCAAAAACATTTGCGACAACCCGATGCACACGATTCAGCTTACGCTCCCGGAAAGTGTGAGATCTGGGTTCGAATCCCGGCTGACGCAAATGTTTTTGCACACCACTCTACATTATTGAATTTATCGAAATATCATACCACCGCAATACGCGGTCAAATAAAATTGATTCTGATTGATTATTGAAACACCAAATTTATTAACCATAGACTTTTAGCCGGATTGCTAATATTCAGTCGATGGCTCAAATCATAACAATTTTGACTTTGAATTCGACTTTCTCACTGGCTTGCAAAGAGCCTGTTAGAGCGAAAAGAAAACCGCGTTTTACATTCCGTGTTAATAGCTCGTCGCTTGAGCTTTATTAAGGCTTGTATGGCAAAGTGGAAACAAAAAAAAAAGGTTTGTACTCATGTAACGAAAGTTCAAAGTCTCGATTACAGTATCAACTAAAAAACCTAGAAGTGTTTCAAAAAGGAGAAAAAGCTCTAAATGAATAACGAAAATCGTTCGCCTCTTGGATGGCGCGCCTTTTCGAGGTGGTAGTTGGAATCGCTGTAAGCAGCGTCATTCAAAAGGCGCACGATGTTCGTTATTCATTCAGAAGTTAGTCCCCATTTTGGAAAAACTTCTAGGTTATCCATATTGATGTTGTAAGCGAGACATTGTTCTACTGTTCCATAAGTACAAACCTTTTTTTGCCCACATAAACCCGTTATGAAGTTCAAGCGACGAGCTATTTACGTCGAATGTGAAACGTGGTTTTCTTTCCGCTCTGATAGCTCTCTTTGTAAGCGTGTACGGAAGTCAATCTTAGAGTCAAGGTTGTTGGAATCCATGCCATCGAAAATCTATTAACGGTCCAGCTAGAAGCCTCTCGCTAATAAATTTGGTGCCTATTGCTCTAGTGCCGAAAACTTATGAGAACACCTAATATATACGTAAACACTTGTGTATAAAAAATAAAGGATAAAGCTCTCGGCGTTGATCAATCCCTGAGGGATGCGCCATGCATTCGACTTCAATTTTTAACTTCGTCTGAGGTGATTGAATGCATATCTGGCCTTCTCAATGACTCGCCGTGGCCTCCCGCTGAACCGAGTCAGTGTTGCTTATCCTTCCAGACAAGTCTGAGACCTGCCTGATACCAATTTACCGACCCCGGAGGGATGGATGGCTTGGTGAGCCATGAGCGCGAGATCGAAGCATTGACCTCGTGTGCGACGCAGAGCACCTTTAACCACTGCGCCACATGCGCTCTTTTTCTTTTGTATATACATGCAATGTATATGTATTCACGTACATTATATACATATATATTACATACACATGTATATGAATCTGTATATGTACGCACATGTACGTATATGTACGTACATATGCAAATCTACTTATATGAGTAGATTTCTATACGGTCCTTATTTCTATCTGGTCAGTAAGCACTCAAAATTACCATAAATCGCATAAGAGGTATGTCGGCAGACTTTAAAATTAGCTGATGGAGCATATGGCAGAGAGCTTTGAAAATTACATCTATCCAAGAAACTGAGTATCTGCAGAAACGCTGAAACCTCTCCTACGGAAAGAATTGAACGCGGGTTCAATACCCGCCCGAGGCTTATAAAAGCTCTACAATTCACTCAATATTGTTGGATATCTGCTACTAGAGCGGTAGATTAGAGAGAATTCATGTGGTAAGGAGGAAAACCTCTACTCACCTACTGATATCAGGACAACATCATCAGTAGAACCACTACTGCATGAGGCCATCTCAAGGTCGTCATCGCTCTGGACGTCTCGAATTCCCTCATCCTCAGAACAGTTGTTCGAGTTCGGAGGACAATGACCGATATCATCGAAAACATCACCTACAACAATATAAAATACAATCCTTACGATAATAAACGAAAAGAAGCTGAACGAAAAGTCAGCCCTCTTTAACATACCACTGACATGCGTGGCTCAAAAATGATTACCAAGCATATTGAAATTTGAGCTGTGGTCTTAAAAAAAACACTTGAAACGAAAGTTATGATATATTGAAAAGAATCTTTATTTAACCGCTTTTTTAGCAATAGTATGATGTTACATGATTCAAGTATCGATCGTCCACGGTCTATCATTAATGATGGCTTTTTTCGCTAGTGAGGGGACAAATAAAAAACCGACCTCGTTCGCTTGACAGAGAACTTTTTATAGGAGTATTAGTAACCATTCAAACGCTGAGATTTCTGACTACAGCAGCACATCGCCAGCTCTCTAAGACACCCTTATATAACGCTGTAAAATTCAAAATAAAATAAGCCTCAGACGCGCTTATTTCTCACCGGACAGAGCTCTTTCTTTACACTATTAGTAGTCATTCTTACAGCGTTATAGAAGGGTGCTTTGAGAAGCTGGCGACCAGTAGATGTAGCCTGAAATCTCAGCGTTCGAACGGTCACTAACACTCCTATGAAAGGTTCCTATTAAGCGAACGAGGTCGGTTTTTCACTTGTACCCTTGGAACCGTAAAAATCTCATCGATTTTATTGAGTAGATCATAAAGAAAACAGTCTAGTAAGTATTCGTCGAGTTAGAGAAAAATGAGAAAAGAAAAGGAATATTCTGTTTGAGGATTCATCCGCTACATTTATCGGCATTGCCTAGTCTTATCTGCTCTTCCACATGCTGATATATTTCATAAAAAATGTGAAGATTCAAGTGAAATTCACTGCTCAATTATAGTCATTGCAAGATTTGATACTCAGGAGGGAATCGAACCCGCACTTCACCCTTCTCAGGGTAAGAAGAGGTCCGGGGGAGCGTAATTGCACCGGCGCGGCTCCTGTTATGCTACCACTCTCTCTGCGATACAACGCATCGATTTGTCGTCAGCAACAAACCATCAAGCTTTGGGCTTGGAAAGCACGTATCGGCGCATTGAGCCCACTCACACGAAAAGGCTGAGATGCGAGTTCGATTCCCGTCTCAAATCAGAGTTTTGCAAAAAAATAACAGCTTGTGGGAAAGTAGGAAGACAGACTAGACAATGTCGATAAATCTAACAAATGGAATCTCGTACCAAGTGATTCTCATTCTCCTAGTCTAAAAATACTTATCAAACTGTTTATTCGACGATTCAATCGATAAAATCAATAATGGCAGGATGCGGACAGTCGATACTTTGGCGGCTCTGAAGAAGACGAAGACGCCGAAACGCTGGCTGAGCAAATTTATTGATCAAACTCCTAGTATTGGTCGGATCATAAATGGAAGTATTATTGATTGGTGACGCGGAGGTCAAGGACAAATCAATAACCGAGCTGTTCTACTACGATTTTTGCGGCAATTGAGGAGATCATAATGAACGAAAAAGGGGCTTCAAAGCCAAAAAGAAAACGACGGCTAAGAAAATCAGAGGGATTTACCTATTCGAAGAGAATACTCCAACTCGCAGTCGGAATCCGATCCGGAACAGGACATTGGTTTCGGATCGATCGAGCGATCGATCGACAGATCACACAGCAATCCCGTGGGGTGAGGGCGACTCTAGAAGAGAATTGGAAGCTCACCACCCCACCTCACCGTCGACTTACGTCAGCGCTGCCTGTTAGCGAGTCGGAGGATAACTCGTCCGAAACGTAATTTTGCATCCAGGGAAGCTCGTACGAATCGGCGGAAGTGGCGTGGACAGATGACAGCACAGATTAAGCCGGTAGAGATTAGCGCTCTCGGTGTCGACAATCCTTGAGGGGCCTCGTTATGCATTGGAATCCATTCGTAAAGTCGTTGGGGATCATTAAATGCACGTCTGTGGCCCCTACAATGACTTGCAGAGGCCTACCGATGTGTCAAGCCAGTGCTCCTATCCGCCCAGATCCCAAGTTTGGCACCGATTCGCCGACGAACCCGGGGAGATGTAACACTTCTCGGAAGCCTCGAGCTCGGGATAGAACCATTGACGAGATGTGTGTTGCAAGGCGCTCTGACCACTGCGCCTCATGCGATCCTACGATCGCTGCCGGAACGCGATCTATCCAACAGCCTGGCTGGTTTTTCAAAAAAGACTGGCTCTTTCTGACTATAAGGAGACGAATGAAAAGCCGAGATCTCATTCGCTGGAGAGTAACTTTACATTGGAGTGTTAGGAACCATTCGAAAGCTGAGACTTCAGGCTACAGCGCCACGTGGCCGGTTTTCGAAAACCCCATATTTTGACGTTGCTACAGGAGGAGATTTCTTGCTCTGCAGATGTGCATATTTCTTTCCGGACAGAGCTCATTCTCTAGGCTATTAGTAATCAGTCGATAGCGTAATCATTTCTGATTCCAACGCTGTGCTTATATCAATATGCCTGGTAATTATTTTTTGAGCCACGCATGTCAGTGGTCTGTCAAAGAGGGCTGACTTATAAAGCCCGATACACGTGTTTCGATCTTGCGATTTCGTCAATCGGGCAGTTACCCTCTTTGACAGTTCAGTGACATGCATGGCTGAAAAAACATTTACCAGGCATATTGAACTTTGAGCTGTGCTCTTAAGAAACACTGGAAACGAAAGATATGATATATTATATATACTAGCCAAGAACAATCGAGTGTACAACGCTCAATGTTCGGTGAAATTTTCACTGGACATGAAGTGTAAAACGTTCGTCGTCGCTAACTCTTAGTGTGGGGGCTGGAGCACCCACAGAGATTAGCAAAAGACGAGAAAGGGTAACCGCCCGACTAAGGAGATCGCCAAGTCGAAACACGTGTATCGGCCTCTATAAGTCAGCTTTCTTTGATAGACACTGGCATGCATGGCTCAAAAATATTTGCCAGGCATATTAAAATTTGAGCTGGGGTCTTAAGAAAACACTCGAAACGAAAGTTGTGTTTATATCCTAAAAAGACCGATGATTCTGTCAAAAGCAGCAGGTAAAATCGATTACTATTAGTCCAAAGAAAGAGCTCTCTCCGGCGAGAAACACATGCGCGTCTGAGACATAGTTTTGTGCAGATTTTACATCGTTATAAAAGTGTGTTTTCGAATAGCGGCCACGAGCAGCTCTAGCCAGAAATCTAAGCTTCGAACGGTACCAACACTGCTATGAAGACTTCTTCCCCAGCGAATGAGGTCGGTTTTTCATCCGTCTCCTCATAATCAGAGGGACTCTGAACATTAAACTGTCTACATATCGTAGCAAATTGCTTTTTCGTCGCTGCATCACTGAGCATCGACTACTGCGTCGTACTTTGCCTTAGAACCCGAACCAAACCTAATACTGTTCTTTATTCGACTGTTATCAAAAATACCCAGTGATGTAGAGTGATGTGCAAATGGTGCGAGTGGTCTGTAAAATGGGCGTCAGTAGTGCAACGAGTTAGAGCACGCGCACCCAGATAGAGTGAGGTGCGGGTTCGAGTCCCTCCGGCTGACGCGAAAGTTCTGCACATCACTCTACATCATTGGGTATATTTATGAAATCTTATCACCGCTAAGGCGGTTGAGTAAAATAATTCCATTTGTTTTCAAAAATCTCGTTTTAGAATTTCAACATATTCAAGGGGCCTTTATTAACTTTTTTCGAGGTTTGTTGAGTCAGCGGCTCACGTACGTTACGGCGTCCGGCCCGCCTCATCAGAGCCACACGTACCACTAGTTAACCTTACACAGGAGGGAAAAGGAGATAGTACATTGAGATCTGGCAGCATCAGATGTCGTTTGGACCTTTTTAGAGTTGATGGCACTTGGCACAGACAATGTCCGCTATCTTACTCTTTTCAGTAATCTCGTTTTAGAATTGCTACATATTTAGAAGGCCCTATATTAATTTTTTTTCGCGATTGTTATGTCAGTGGATTACCTACGTTGCGGTCTCACCCGCCTCATTAGAGTCATACGCCCCATCAGTCAACTTATATAGTAGGGAAGGGGGACAGTACATTATGACCTGACGACATGAGATGCTGTTTGGGCCTTTCTCAGAGTCGGTGGCACATGGCTGTCATTTATGATATGGCCATTGCCCCCTTATTCGACTGTTATTGAGATTCAGAGAGGCCGAATTAACCTTTTTCGAGGTTCCTACTCAAACCATTGATTTAACAGACCTCGAAAAAGGTCAAAGTCAGCTTCCGTGGATAAGACGAACATCTTATTTGATGGTCAGATAGACGAGAGAAGTCACAACTTGTTTTTTTTTCTTTTTAGTTTTACGTAATCATCTGCGAATGACAAAAAAAAGTTCCGTTGCCACGGCAAATGGCGACAAATTTTCTATTCTAAGCGAGTCGTCTTCACAACTCATTGTGGGGATCGCGGAACGTCTTGTATTCGATTCGTATCCTTCGCCATCCTCCACAGCACCTTTCGAGCATTTCATGTGTTGCTCTGGAAGCTGCTTGAGGATTTCATTTTCCTTATGATTGTCGTGGGATGTTGATCGAGACAGTTCTCCTTGAAATTCTGATGGTGGCAGAGCTGAAGCGTCTAGCTGATAGACTCTAGGAGAAGTGAAAGGTGTCGGATCAGCTCAATGCTCATCATCTTGCTTCTTTATACAGCGCAGCACTAACCACTATATCTAGCTCCCCCCTCTGTAAATCACGGCTACAGCATACATGAAAATGACTTTCTATTTCTGGATCAAGGATACAGCTTTCGGCGCTGATCAATCCCGAAGAATAAGACATGCATTCGTCTTCAATTTTAGCTTCGTTAAAGGTGATCGAATGCTTGACTGGCATTTACAATCACTCGCGATGGCCTGGTGATTTATCAAGTCAGTGCTGATTTTCCTACAAAATATGCCTGGTACTAATTCTAAATTAATGCCTGATGATTTCGTTGAGGTTGAAAACAATAACGGAGCCCTTACCAGAAACACACCGTCATTAAGTCGTTTATGACTCTTACACAAGACAAATGTGATGAGATTTTTAGTTAGAAAACGCTGTTATTATAGGTGTGCTGAGTCATACTGGCAACAAGATTTCCGCATTAATTGATGTTCGCATGCTAGAATTACTTAAAAAATTACCTTTTTAAAAGTACTTTTTTCATTCTATTTTCTTCAAAAATGACAAGAATTCATCTGAGAGTCGTGGAAATCTCACAAAAACTCTTTTCTGTATCTAGCTGAACTGAACAGACATTTTCAACCATTTCATATCCTGATGAAATCAAAGGTCCTCAAATTGGTCTAATAGAATGTTTCAAACCTTTCAAGAGGTCTTGTATGGATTCTCGGTGGTGTACGTACGTTTCGGCTCTGTCGCACGCCTCATCACTGGCAGATGCTTTGCGGTTCACCTTAGGTACTAGTAGCAGTCGGCTGCGAGGAGTTATACTCCACGTCAGGTGAAAAGATCACTGAATAAAACATTCCCGCAGACTACATGGAATTTTTGGGCGAGGACTCAAAATAGTCGATTGAAAAGTTGAATCACATATGCGCCGTAACAACTGTAAGTCATGCAGTGGACAATCAATTACTTCGAGAGAACGTAACATCAAGTCATCTTTTTACATGACGTAGAATGATACTTCTTAAGCGCTGACTGCTGCTAGTAGCAGGTGAGCTGTAGGTAGGACATGTGCTACTGATGAGTCGTGCGAGAACGCCAGAACGTACACAAATCGTTATAAGCCACATCAGACCTCATGAAGTGACGCCGTGGCCGAAAGGTTGTCATGCTGGTCACGGCATGCATGGAGCCAAGCTGCACACCCCACTTTTCTCCGGCAGTCAAAAACAACGTTCTATGGAATGCCACAGCAAGGCTATCCTTGGGATTGCAAGGAGACTCGCTCAATCAGCATTTCACGCCGTTCAAGAAGAAGACGAAAAAAACGAATTGAATGCTAGAAGTACTGTTATCCGCACAGTGAGAAAAAAACACTGAGATTACGGATCAAAGAAAGTGCTGAAGTGCTAAAGTGACCACATTAAAGACTTGAAAAATTCTGTCAGACTGTTCTTAAGATCGACTATCTATTAGCCTCTTCCCAAGACCGACTATCTATTAATCTCTGAGGAAGGCGAATTGCCGAAACGTCAGCTGATGGCGAAAGAATTCTGTCAGACTGTAATAAATTACTAGGTAAGGTCTCAAATCAGTCGACTGAACACATAACAACATATCTCCTGCCAGTCGACTTGGATACAGTGACTTTGAATGTTTCAATGCTGCACTATGACACCGAAGCGTTTTTGACTCCAATATGTATTTCATTACTTAAGTACGCTGCTGACTTTCAAAACTTTTTTCCGTGGGTCTCGGAAATGTTATCCGGATTCTTCCGTCCGATATGTACTCAAGCCAAGGACGTGAAAAGGAGCAATGGGTGAAGTTAACTGCTGAAGCGACATTGTGGTCGACGTACTTCGATTGTAGTCTGCAATCCACATACAAATCTCTCTTCAAGGGCATTGACGTCGATTAGTAAAGGAAACGTAAACGTGGTTGTTTTTGGAAGAGTTACAGAAGAAGCTTGCATAATTAACGCCCAGTTGCTTGATGATATGCCTTACAAACGTTTAGAAAATTTTGTTGTGGAACATATCAAAGCCTTCTGATGTGATCACATCAATTAAACAAGCACTTCCGATAAAGTTTTACAAGTCTTTTTCGCAATATTCATCCCTTTACGGACCATGAGAAGCATTTGCTTCTCACAGCGCGACGTCAAGTCTCCACTCAGCTACTGTAATGACGGCGTCGCACCTCGTGAGAAAGCCGGTGAAAAGCATGATGGATGCGGGAGCCGAACCCAGGTAGGGAGGGGGGGGGGGGGCGGTAGGGGGCATTATCAACATGAAATGACGGAATTTCATCGAAAAAAACTTCTAGAGAGCTTCACTGGTCTTGCTCGTAGTGCTGAGAATCAAATTATCTGCAGGAAATCATCCCAAGAGCATAATGGATTAAGAGGAGCAGGCAGAGCACGTGAAATAACAAAGATTGCAGCAATGAATAATGTTTATTGTTGAGATCGTCGAGGGTGCTCGTTGAAGTGGCATTGTACTTCAAATTACAAGATCATTTTTCTCAAACAAGCCTTGCTTTGTAATTGTTTTCGCACAATCTTGTCGTTTTAGTTGAGTTACAACCTCTGGCCTTCTAGGTACTGGTAATCCATACCCAGAGCGTGGTATTCTCTCCTTTCTTCTCAATCTATATTTTCTCGCGGTCTCAATAAGCTACTGTAATGGAGCGCCCCATGTCGTGGGAATGAAGGAGCTCGCGGGAAAGCAGACGTAGAATAACATCTTTGCACAGACACGCAGATGCCGTCCTTTACGAGTGTCGCGAAAATGCCGCGACGCCGCCCGCCCATTAACGACGGTCCCCAAGGGAAACATCGTTATAGAAGTCCGTTCGCATAAAAATACAGTTTTTTTCTGTGCATTCTGTGTGTGTCACTTCTTATGAAGCTTCCGCCAGTGTTTGAACGAATTCACTTGCTAAAAGCATCCTGAATTTGTCATACATACATACACACTAACGGCGCAACCGTAAATACTTTTGTAGTAAACGGCTATGCTTGACTCATATCATTAATTAGAAGGTCAGCTCGAGCTTCGTCGCTCATATAAATGCTGTTTGTTGTCCATTGCGGTGATAATCTTGGCTGATTGTTTCGAGGAAGGGCATACTCACTGATGGACAATTTTGCTTTCATTTCCGCCTTTATCAGCGGCATAACAATATCTTGGAAAAGCATCTCTAACAATGAAGATGTAGACAGCGATCAACGAAGAGAGGGAAAGGACCAAGAGAATAAGTTAGAGGGAATTTTTAATCGTTATGAGAGAATACTGTGGCGGAAAGCAAATTGAAATGATGCTTATTTCACATAGAATTACATTCAATGTGTAGATAGTGCATCCACTCAACATGTTAAATGAAATTAATAAGGGATTAGTAAATAAAAAGAAGATAAGCGAGGGACACTCTCGGGACTTTCAGGAATCTAGTGGTCAGCTGATACACTCAAAACTCAATGCTTACTTTCTTTGAATAAAACTACCCAATTATTCAATTCTATACAGATTCAGATGAGAGCGTGACGTGAGACGCAGTGGTTAAGAGGTTGGACACATACGGGGTCAATGGCTCGATTCCAAGCTCACAGAACACTAAGAAGAGTTCCATCCCGCCGAGGTAATTAAATTGATACCAGACAGACTGAGAGGATAGCAGCGTTGAGTCGATACTTCGGTAGGGCTATCGCGAGTAATCGTAAAGGCCAGTTATGTTTTGAATAACCTCCAATGATACTTGATGTGTCGAATATATAAAGCATCCTACAGGGAATCAATCAACGCTGAGAGTTTATCCCCTTATCCTCTCAGAGATAAAACATGGCTTAGCACTTTATTATCCTATTATTGAGTAACACCACCTGCTTGACGAATGTCATTTGAAATGTAAACAGTAAGTACAATATCAATCCGTAATATAAAACGTAATCCTTCAATGATTTTTAAATTTCCAAGAAACAAGAGATCTTTCTGTTGAAGAGAAGCTTGAACTAAAAAAAATCACTTTAGACAGTGATATGGTACAATAAAAGATCAAAATATGTACAAAGTATGGTAGTATACTTAGACCGATCAAAATTTGTTTACGGAAATGGAGCATTAGCTCTGAAGTTCTTAAAAAATTGGCATTGTTTTCATCAATCTGCCAGACCCTTTGATATTCCAAAAACTTCTGCTTCCGTATAGATAAGCAGAAACAATTCTGTTACAACCCAGTTGAGCCTTCTGAAATGTGAGAAGTTTCTCGAATTGTGTCTGTTGAATGCATTTTCCTCATATTCAAGTCTACCCTGAAGTTAAGGCAGAAGTCTCAGTGATTCATGTAATTTTATGCCACAAGTTAGAAGGTCTTTGATTCATCATCTTATCTAAGTGGAATTAAGTAAAGGGAGTGATTAGCGCCAAGAGCTTCAACCTTCATCCCTGTTTCTAAAAGGTGTGGAGTCCTAACGGCGATGGCGTTAACGTTTTCAATAGTACCGCTCTCGAAGAGTTCGAATTTTCCACTCAAACATGTAGTGGTATATGACATAAGTTGACTTACCTTAGCATCTGACGTCACCTAAATAGGAAAGGTTGAGAAGCTATGGAATACCATTGCTCAATGAGCTCGCGTAACTCCACTTGTTCATTAAAACCCATACTACATAGCAGAAGTCACCAAGTTACAAAGAGTCATTTACTGAATGAGCTTTCGCAGTGCTAATATATCTTCTTTCAACTCTTTGGAAAATAATGCTACTGCGTTTTCCAATACGATACTACTTCATCAATACTTTAGATTAACTTTATTACTGATGAACTTTAGGAGCTGAGGCTGTTGTAAAGTTGTATAAAAGATTCTCCTGTTGCCTTTGAATGATAACTCTCTAAAATTATCCACTTAATTCTGATATAAGCTTTATTAATCGCTGCAACCTTTGTACTGGTTACGTGAACTAATTTCACGTGTTACTCAATTTTTCCTTCATAAACTCTTCAAAGACCAAGCCTAGTGTTAAAGTCAGCATTCTTAAGCTATAGGATGATTATAGTAGTCTAGTTAGGTGAAAAAGACTAAGAAACACGAACACACTTCACAGAAGGTGACTGCGTTCGACGTAATTTTGTAACGAAAAGCGGATATTTTAGAAGAACTTGGCCTTTTTCTCACTGAAGGCGGCTTTATAGGTCTCCTCAAGTATTAAACCATTTTCTCATAGCGACAAATTTTGCCTGAAATCATAAATTTAACTATATAATATCAAAAATCTGCTCTGAATCGGAAAACATGCACTACAATATCTACACGTTATCTTTTTTTCGTCAGCAGAACATGCTGTGCACAACTTTTCACAAACTGGGTTCAGTACTGAAAGTTCCTATTTTCCAAGATGGGGAAATCAAGTGCTTCGGAAAGAGCAAGTTCTTACTTCATTGAGCTCTCCATGTTCCTTGTTATACTGGGTTGGTGCAAAAGTAATGACGGTTTACGCGTTATTGAAGTTTGCCACTTGATATTAGGATAAATTCATGAGTAAGAGCGGTCATGTTATACCATTTTAATACATATTCTTAGATCTTTATTTTATATCTATTTCAGACTACTGAAAGGATGTTGGCTGGTGTAAAAATGATGACGACTTCAAGCATTGAGTTCAAATGGGTCGTAAAACAACAGAAATAACTCGCTAAATCAGCGATGAGTTTAGCTCAAAAACTGCTAATAAATCTACAAATCAGCGAAAGTTCAAAAAGTTTCGTAAAAAAAGACGAGAGCCATGAAAATGGGGAGCATAGAGGCTGGCCATAGAAAGTTGACACCGATTATATGAAAGCAATCACCAAGAGTGACTTTCTTAAGACTACGCCAGGTGTTGCAGAGATACTTATCGTCGACAATCCCACGGCCAATCCCTATTCGAAGCAAACTGGAAAGGGAATAAGCTGGTGCAACAGTTATGGCAGTTTGATTAAAGTTGGCCGGCGACCAGATGTGGCACAACGAACGCTTCAAAAGTTGAGCGAATCGGGCTACGAAGTTTTGTCTTATCCTTCAAATTTATTGAACTGCACGCTTAACGACATCTTTTCTTCAAAGATCTCGACAACTTCTGGCGAAGAAAGCGCTTTAACAACCAATAGGATGCAGAAGGCGCCTTCCAGGTGTTCGTCGAATCCCGTGGCACTAGATCTTGAGATATAGGGAAAAAAAAGACTCATTTCCCATGGGTAAAAAATGTGTTGATGGTAATGGCTCCGATTCTGTTCAATAAGATGCATCTGAGCCTAGTTCTAATCATTTAAATATTCACAAACACGAACCGCCATTACTTTTGCACCAATCCATAAGGTATAAACTAAGTCTCGTCTTATTATTTTTTGATCATTTTTGTTTATATATACCTAAGCGAACAGAGTGGTAAGCAAAACACGGTAGATATAAAAGGTATAGGTAAATATGCTATATAAGCATATCTATATACGTAAATACACCCTTTTAAGTATATATGAAACATAATAGCACTGCGAAATAATGCAGTAAAAATACTAGTTATTCCGAGTATTTTTGTTTATTTACAGTTATTTTAATTCGGGAGGCGCTGTGGCCGAGTGGTTGTGATGCTAGTCGCGACATGCGCGAGGCCGAACCCCATCCCAGTACTCTCCGGCAGTCAACAACAAACTCCCTATGGAACTCCACAGCCAGGCTACCCTCTATCGTCATATCCTCGAGAATAGAAGGAGACACATTCAGCCAGTAACTTACGACGTACAAGAAAAAGATGATCAAACGAACTAAATGCTAGAAGTACTGGGATCCGTACAGTGAAAAAAATACTGTGAAGACGGGCCGATAAAGTGTAAAAAAATGTCAAATTTGGTTGGTATTTTTCATCGTGTTTCATGCCTTTCGAAAACTCGTGATCTCGAGATTCTGAGTAAGTGAACAATTTTTCTGTCACTGTATAAAATATTCTTCCATTTTAGAATGAATAGCTAGAAACTTAGAGTTCGTGAACGTCCCTTGCATAAGTTCTTGAGGTCACTTTGCCAATGAAGCGTCATATGTCTTGTGCAGAGCACTTAACTAAAAGGCGGGTGATCTACTAACTTCATGAAGATGGTTCAAAATTTTCATGAACGCGACACCAACAAGTCAAAATTGGCTGCGACAGGTTTATCCATGAGGTATTAAGAGAACGCTCGTTAACTTATCGCTCGTCTGACATGCAAATGATTGAATAATTAGTGAAAGCTTTAATTCATCCACTGTAGAGCCCGAATGTTGCTTTAAGTGAGCACCATCTCTTCAGGTCGCTGCAACATTCCTCGGCAGGAAAACGCTTTGTTAAATTCAGTGATGTGATAAAGCATCTCTGAGTATTCTGCTTCAAAAACGCCAGAATTTTACCTTGAAGACATCGATAAATTATCAAAAATTCAGCCAAACATTATTGATTTTAGTTGTACATGCTCTGATTTGAATCCTCAATAGTTAGTCCTTAGAAAACTATTTTGTTAAAAATTTTTCATGCGATAAAACTTACTTGCCAACCTCATAATACTCACACGTATTTCAATCACATTCATCTATAATTTCTTATGCCAAAACAATTCTTCTTTGTACATAACAGCAAATGAATGAATTGTTCAATAATCATTTACATAAATATTTCGTGCTTCTGTATTCACTACTGCGGTGTCAATTTTTCTTTTTTGGTATGATGTCATTCAATATAACATGCAAAAGTCACTGTGGTGATTCAGAACAAAAGCACAATCAATTGTTTTTCAAAAATGATGCTTCACACTGCTTGAAATGTCATTTGATAGCTCTCAGCAAATTTTCGTTTGTCGGTAAGCTTCAGGAGCTGGGACCTAAACTGAATCGTAAATCGCAGGCGCTTTGCTCTATTGCCTTATAATTATCTATTTTTTTACCCATTTATTCTGTGTTATGAATATATTATTCTGTCCTTTGATTATGTGGCGACTTATAACACTGAGCATGGGCACAAATTTGGGTGTTCCATGTAGTTCCGTCTGAGTGAATGCCGTAGAAGATTTCTTGTATTACGTTGGGTTCCCATCTACAGAAGTGACTTTAATGGGACCACGGAGAGGGATTCTGTATCTTGAGAAGCTTCCACTCTCAAAACGATTTCAGTGTGAGAAAGAGATGGGCATAGCAGCATTCTCTGCCAGGCCGAACGCTGCCTTTTGCCATTTTTTCAGATCTCATTGCTGCGCGTCGTCACCCTTATCGTATAAATGCTCATCATAACCACATCCATCGTATTGTCTTTACATGAAATCACATCGTTACTGTTTATTTATCATCGTTATATTATTACATTTACTGTAATAGAAATACATGTAAGGGTGTTGAGTGGTATGCAAAACTCTCGATATCAGGCGGGAGCCGAACCCGTGTTTCACCCATACCGAGGACGCGCGCTACACAGTAAGAAAGACATAATGATTTACTATAGATTTTAAATTTCGAGTTTTTTAGGGATTGCCTTCTACTTCCTCGAAGCAGCCCCTCCGTTTTCAGTGAGAATTGGCTGCAACTCAGATACTCTTTTCTCACTTTCAAGTTTTGCCATTTCATCTCACTTTGAGTTAAAGCTCTTAAAGAAACCCGAAGTTCTTGATTTGTTCTGCATTAATAGGAGATGAGTAATTCCTCAATGTAGTGGAGGTCATTCAACTGCGGAAAAAAATCGGAAGTTTTTGAACGCTACAAGGTGAGGAAGGGGATAGTAGGGTCTCTCCGACCAAATAGCTGCGATCTCTTCATTCTTCAAGAAGGCTGTCAAGGGGTACGTGCGTTCTCTGATTCTTAGCTTCATATTCTGTAAATCTATACTTTATGCTTTACTTCGGGCGCACCGGCGTGCTCTTCCATCTCGTCACGCACATGCAGGGTGTGAGAAAAAATCTAATGAGTCTCCAGATATTTTAACAGTAAAAAAACGCATAAACGAAAAAATTCCTTCAATCGAAAGGATAATTACTCTTATTAGATCAGCAACTGTAACAATAAACAAAAAAGTTCACGGACAAATCCTCAAAATCACCTCCATTGGCCTCTATACATTTACGAAATCGCTTACGAAAATTTCCAACGATAGTCGCACGAGTTTTCATCGTATTTCGTCCTCAGCGTGTGTCAAAGCCGTCTTAGGCGCGTCTACGCTAGTGTAGCGAGTAGCCGAAACTTCTTCTTCCAGTATCGATCACACGAAGCAATATATTGAGTTGAGATTCAGCGAGTCGTTGAGCGAACCGAATGCACAAGAGCCCAGTCCAGCTGAAGTGTAAATCCGTCGGCGCCACAATGTTGCGTAGTCCAAGGCTCCAGTAAGCCTCATAAAACTTGCTACTGATAGCTGACAGCGTTTGATTTGACGAATCTGTTGGTGAAGACCGGCGGCGTTTTAGGAGGTGCAGATGCCGGTCCAGACTAACACAAAGGCTAGAAATTGGCTCCTGCCTAAGGTTTTTGCTAGAGTAAACCGTACCAGGAATGACTGCAGTCTTAGTAGCTACTAGTCGCGAGGTGGCAATATTCCACTGATCCACAAAGGTCGGCGACTGCTCTGATATGGTGACGACCTGAGAAAGTCCTGGCTAGGCTTACAGAGCACGAAACAGCTAAACTAGCACATTTTGATGTGCTGGGTCTGCACAATTCGTGAAGACGGACCGTCCAATTATCCAAATATAGCAAATGTCTCGCGCAAGTTTTTCCGTGGGAGGGCAGTTCGCGAGAATCCAGGAATGTTAGCTGATAACCAAATTTCGAACCTCGTGTGTGAATTGAGCTTGCGTCTCATCCTTTTCCGGGTGTCCGTGTTAACTAATGCACTAACAGAGCTATTGCTCGACTACTATTCACGCGATACGAGATACCAATCTACTGATTCATAGAACCTCGCCCTAACATTCAGAATTGTCACAGAGATAATGTTTCAAGCTATGCTTCGGCGGCCTCGCCCGCCTTATTAGAGCCACACGCCTCGCAGGTGCTCATACTGAAAGTAGAAATGGGAAAACCAGTCACTGAGGCACTAATATACCAACCTCGAGGTGCTTGAATCATTCTCTCTAACTTTTTTTCCAAATGTCAAGTGATAAACAATTTTTCGAACCCTCGGGCGGAAATTGAGCCAGCGTCTTCGCCTTTCCACATGTTTCTTTTAACTACTGCACTATCAGAGCTAGCGCTCACTACTATTTCTACAATACTAGGTGCTGGATCTGTCAGCAATAACCCGTTTTCATCATTCATGCTGGGGTTAGTAGAGGTCGCGTTTTGAATTAGAATCATTCATTTCTTTCCTTCAATAATTCTCTCGTATACACGTGTTAACTAATAGAAGCTAGACCTCTTAAGTTAGCGATGATTAGATATGGCATAATAAATATGTGTGACAAGTAAATAAGAACACGCACATAGTGACACTGAAGCAGATCGACAGATATTTGAGAGGCTGTTGAGCCGTTACCTTTGTGAATGGAATCTTTGGAGATGGTGGATTTCCTTCGGGTAACTTCCCAGCTTCATCCATGTACGACTTCGGTCTAGGATACGAGACGTATTTTGACGTATCACATGCTCTCAGCACTCAGTGTTTGTATTTAATTTCGGTTTAGGATACAAGGCACGAATAATTTCCCTAGCTCGATCGCATTTGCACAATGATTCTTCGTTTGTGTCGGTAAGCCATTGGCGAGCCAAATTTATCGTTACCACCGAATGTGCTCTGCCTAACGTGCACTACACAATTGTTTTCGTTAGTCATTAATCTACTCAGATAGATGTAGACAAAGTTCTTCATACCACTTACACAGATATAGTCATTTTGATCCGCTTGCTTAGAATTTGGGATATAGAGTAAGTTGCTCGGCACGAGAGTATTTAACAGTGCTTCTAACACTACAGCGTGGTCACCAGCAGCTCACGGTTTTCCCAATGGAAATGAATCTTTTTGAGCTTCGTAAACCTTTCTCTCTATTATTTTTCGATCTTCTAAAGTAGAACGTTTTTTGCGGTTAGACCTTTTGAGTCAATAATGATTAGAAATGGTATAATAAAAATGTGGACAAATGAATAAGAACAGGCACATAAAGACAGTAAAGCAGACCGGCAGACCTTGGAGAGGCTGTTGAGTCGTTACCTTTGCGAATGGAGTCTTTGGAGGTGGTGAATTTACTTCGAGTAACTTCTCAGCTTCATCCACGAACGACTTCGGTTTACGATACAAGACGTATTTTAACGTATCACATGCTCTTAGCACTCAGTTTTGTATTTAACTGCCAGGGTCGCCAACTGATTGTAATTGACTCCGCATATCTGTGCCTGACGTAGAAAAGTCCTTGGAGGCAGTTTTATTCAAAGGAAATCTAATGACAACGAAGCAGAAAGAGAAGGATGTAGGAGAGCGTGGTAGGAGCGTTGAAAGGACCCCGTGGTAGAACATTGAGAAGACTCATCGACAGGACTCCCTTGACAAGACTAGTGCTTGTGATGGAAGCGTGGATAGGACTCTTGGTAGGACTGTCAGTACTCCCCCGACGGAATTTCCGTCAGGGCTCAAATATGGATTTGAAAGCCAGGAATTTCGCCTGGTAAACGCTATCTCTCTACGGCAGTCAGATTCCCAAGCCATGAGATCTACTGATTAGTGATGCCGAGAAAATCATAGTTCAAAGGTTCTTATTGATTATGAGGGGACAAATAAGAAACTGCCCTCATTCGCTGGTGAGAAACTTTTTATAAGACTTTTAGTAACCATTCGAAATCTGAAACTTCAGGCTACAGCCTCACGTCGCCGGTTTTCGACAAACCTTTTTTTTTGAAGTTGCTTCAGAACGAGATCTTTTGCGTTGCAAACTTGCATATTTCTCGCCGGACAGAGATCCAATTTGAACGAAAGAGCTCTGACGGCGAGAATATGCGCGTCTGAGACATAGTTTTGTGTGGATTTAAAGTTATAAAAGCATGTTTTCGAAAAACGGCGACGTGGGGCTGTAGCCAGAAATCTAAACTCTCCAATGGTTACTAACACCCCTATGCAAACTTCTTCTCCAACGGATGAGGTAGGTTTTTCATTCGTACACTTAGATTCAGAAGGAACCGCCTAAACATACTGTGCACTAGAACATTCTTTCGTCACAACCAATCTGATTCCCATGAGATCTAACGGAAATGTTAACGACATATATTTTACTAGGGTTAGTACTACACCTAGAAATCCTCATAATCTGTACTATTGCAGGAACTTAGGATCTATGACAAATGTGTAGAGCGGCGAACGACATTTTACAAATCGTCACTCATCAGCTATAACGCAATAATGTGGAGCGCTGTGCAAAAATCATTTGCATCAGTCGGGATTCGAACCCAGATCTCACTCTTTCCGGGAGCGTATGCTGAGTGCAAATGTTTTTGCACAGCACATCACATTATTGGGTATACTGTTACACTATACCACCGCAAGTGGCGGTCAGATAAAAGATTTCTGACCGAATGGTAGAGGTAATTCGCTGGTTGACCAAAAAACCCGTCGTGGAGTTCAAGCGACAAGCCTACCATTGCGAGTGCAAAACGTAATCTTCTCTTCACTGCCAAGCGCGCTATGAAGCCTCTTCCGGGATAGAAAGCCCTGGGTTAGAATCGCCGATTTTACCAAGCTATTGATTGAGCGTTAAAAGTCCGTTGGAAACCTGAACACAGACGAGGACGAGCGTACAGTCTCAGCCGAAGGTCCATATAAATCTTCTCTTCGCTGCCATAAAGCATTAAGGAGGCCCTCTTCACAAAACCAAGAACGCAGCACTGAAATCGCAGCGCTTTAAGCTATCGACTGACTACTCGAATCCGAGCGAAAAAACTCAGCCCAGCAAAAAAAGCCCCGAATTAATAGAGTATTCAAAAGAAACATGCGGTCCCGAGGGGTTGAGCCTTCCGTGTACATTACGGAAACGTTTTCAACTAACAAAGGTCGAAAACAATAGAGTACAACTCTCTCAAACTTTCGCAACAGCCACCCGGCGACTTCATTTTCGTTGAATAAAAGGAGACCTTCCGGGTCAGGGAGCGATTTGGGATGGTTCGGGTCGACAAGGTGGCTGACTGAGCGATCTGGGACGATCCGGGCCGACAAGAAGATTGACTGATCCATTTGGCACGATCCGCGTCGACAAGGTGACTGACTGATCTGGACGATCGCGCAGTCTGGGATCACACGATCCGGGTCGACAAGGTGACTGACTGATCCGTTTGGCACGATCCGGGTCGACAAAAGGTGACTGACTGATCCGTTTGGCACGATCCGGGTCGATAAACATGACCAATTGACCCAGACGTTGCTCCAATGCGAATCGATTGACGTGCTGGCTTTGGACGACCGCAACATCGCCACGCGTTGTCCGCACCGCTACCATTTTGTCGTCACCCGTCAGGAAAACGCTCCCCATCCTTCTCCGGATCGTTCCCATCCCTTTTTTTGCATTGAATCCAATTCGTAGCCGACCGAAGCTAACTTCCTTGTCTAGCCGGTGCGAGGTTGTTTACACCAGTAGTGGTTTTGTTGTTTTGTTGTTTATCGATGGGTGACGTTACGGCGACTTCGCCTTCCTCAAAGTGCCTCGAGACGTACGGTATATTAGACTATTGAATTCACTGATTAAATCAAACTGAACAATTATTGATTGAAATTCATAATTAACTTTTTTTGAATAAAAGTACTTTTCTGTTATCCGGAAGCAAATGAAAAAACTGATTCTTATTCGCTGGACAAGAGTTTTTCATAGGAATTCCAATAATCATTCGAAAGCTTAAATCTCTGACAACAACCCCACGTGGTCCGGTTTTTCAAAACAGTCTTTTATAACGTTGTAAAATCCAAAATAAAATTACATTTCACACGATCACGTGTTTTTTTTCTCTTATCGAGCTTATATCTCGCTGGACAAAACTCCTTTCTTAGAGTGCTAGTGCTCCTTCGATAGCACAAATGTCGAAGAATTCAAAAACGTGTTGCTTTTTGCCGTAACTCTTTTGATAGTGCTGTAGGAGGAAGAAAACTTTTGTGCTTCAAATCTTGCCGGACAGAGCTCTTTATTCAGACTATTAGTTATCATTCGATAGCGTAAGTTTCAGCAATTCCAGCACTGTGCTTATCTTCTGGAAAGACTGTTTCACTGCAGTGTAGCAGAGAAAATAAGATTAAGTTTCACACATACGGCGAGCTTGTCTACCGGCTAATCTGCGAGAGGGAGGGAGGCGGGGCGATTGATTGATCAGTGCTCCGACGGGTTAGATATGTGGGGCGCAACTTGTTATTCATTTGGGGATTTTTTGTTCCTCCGTGAAAGAAACTTCAGACGGGCGATTGATTCAGATACTACGAGATTTTCGTTATACGCTTCATATGTTTTCCTTGTTTCCAGCGAATTATACGCTGATAAAAATTAAGGTGCGCGGCGGGTGTGGAACATAGTTTTATTTCGGATCTTACAACGTTATAGAAAAGCTTTTTCGAAAACCGGCCACGTACGGCTCTAGCCAGAGATTCAAGCCTTCGATTGATTACTAACAATTCTATGAAAACTTTTTGCCCAGCGAATGAGATCGTTTCTTGATTTGTTCCCTGAATAACAGAAAAGAATCAATTTATCGATTAGACAGAATTGAGAAAACTATTGTAGTGAAACTTTCGCAGTAAATGGTTTGTTTGAATAGAAGATAAAACTCAAATTGAAGTGGTCTGTCAATGAGGGCTGACTTATAGAGCCCGATACACGTGTTTCGATCTTGCCATCTTGTCAGTCGGGCAGTTACCCTTTCTCGTCTTTTGCCAATCCTGTGTGGGTGCTCCAGTCCCCACAATAAGAGTTAGAGCGACGTCGAACGCTTTACACTCTATGTCCAGTGAAAAACTCACCGAACACAGAGTGTTGTACACTCGATTGCTCGTGGCTAATATATTCAATATGTGATAACTTTCATTTCGAGTGTTTTCTCAAGACCACAGCTCAAATTTCAATATGCCTAGCAATCATTTATGAGCCACGCACGCGCAAAGTTATCATATATTGAATATACTAGCCATGAGCAATCGAGTGTACAATACTCTGTGTTCGGTGAGTTTTTCACTGGACATAGAGTGTAAAGCGTTCGACGTCGCTAACTCTTAGTGTGGGGACTGGAGCACCCACAGAGATTAGCAAAAGACGAGAAAGGGTAACTGCTCGACTGACGAGATCGCAAGATCGAAACACGTGTATCGAGCTCTATAAGTCAGCCCTCTTTAACAGACCACTGACATGCGAGGCTCAAAAATGATTGCAAAGCATATTGAAATTTGAGCTGTGGTCGAAAGAAAACACTCGAAACGAAAGTTATCAAATTGAAGTACTATCAATTTGAACTCAGCATACCACATGCCCCCAGGCGGCTCTGAAAGAGGTGAAGTCGCCGAGACGTCAGCCATCCATAAACAACAACACAACAAGTCTACTACTACTGTAAACAACCTCGGTCCGTAGGTAAACAGGACAAGGGGAAATCTTCTGATTTTTTTCGGTTCTTTTTCGTTATGAGGGGACACAAATGAATATTCGACCTCATTCGTTAGACAGGAACTTTTCATATAATGTTAGTAATCACTTCGGAAGCTTAAATCTCTGGCCACAGCTCCATCACGTTTCAGGTTTTCGTAAGAGCTTTTTTGACGTTCTTACAGAAGGAAATCTCCCGTGTTTCAGAGACGCTTATCTATCGCCGGGCCGCACTCTTTATCTGGACTATCAGTTATCATCTGATAACGTAACGTTTGTTGATCACAATGCCGAGCTTATGTTCCGGAAAGACCGTTTCTCTGCAGTGCAGCAGGAAAAATAGTGTCTGCAAACGCGAGCAAGTGGTCTTTGGTCAAGTTGCGGGCCACTAGGTGAGACGGCAGGGTGGTTCCAGGAGATTATCGATCGATTTTTGAGCATATGAGCGTGTAGAGAGAATCCGTAGTACCCGAAGGTATTCTAGTCGCTATGTGGAACAATCAAGTTGTTGTGGCCTCCTGAATTCCGTCAAAGTGTCAAATGATGACTGATTTGTCCCTTGGCAATATAAAAGTATCTAAAGTCTTTTATGAGCGGAAATATACATTTTAATTGAAGCTATCTTTGTTTTTTGGAAACCGGCCACGTACGGCTCAAGCCAGAGGATTTAAGCTTCCGAATGATTACAAACACTCCTATGAAAAGTTCTTGGCCACCGTGAGTGATCGTTTCTTCATCTTGTTTCTTATAACTGAAAAGAATCAAATCTTTCCATTCTAAACGACCCTTACTTCACATCTTGCGTTCATCGACTAACTGCCGAAAAGTGTTGAATGGATCAGTCCTGCACCGAACATCACTAACCAGGCGATCACCTGTCCTCGTTCTTCAAATTCACTAGTATTAATTATTAATGCCAAGGTTTATAGGATTTCAGTCTGTTGTACCATTTTGACGTATTTTCGCTGGACCGAACTGCAGTCGATGATGTTCAATGATAGCTACTAGTAATTCGTCTATCTGTTTTTTCTTTTCCAGTCTCTTCTCTACTGACTCAGAGCCGGAGCTGACCTCTCCATTTCCAAGAGGACGATTGGTCTACTAACTCCTTTGAGAAAAACATTAACGACGGGTTACAACACAGAGAGTTCCGAACCATTGTGTTTCGAGATTCTTCTAACTTTTCGTAAGTTACCACTCTTCTTTGCCCATGGAAGGACATTTCTTCTTCCCGTAAATTTGCATATGCATATATGATATACGTATATGTTTTATATACATGTACAATATATATGTATAAACATATACATATATATATAACATATATACATATGTACCTGCACGTACATGTGTACCTATTTGCATGCACGGTGTGTTTATATACGTATATATATAATATTTATATATTGTATATATATACGTGTATATATACCTATGTATGCATACGTATATAAACATACGTGCATGCATACATGGGTATACGTATGCATATACATATATGTGCGTATGTACATATGTATATGCGCATATATATGCGTCATACATACAAAGATTTATTCTTAATTAAGTGTCGTATACAAAAGTTCGAATGTCGAATCTGTTACACTTTTTTCTTTTGGTGAAAATAGGGACTGTAGGGAAACCATTTTAGGAAAACTGAGGTGCAAGGAATAACTCGGCACCCGCAATTCAAAACCCATTCGAGGGTTGTGAGTCGTACTCGTACCTCCTCGCCATTTTTTACTGATTGTTTCCTTTCAAGAGTGATCTAAATCCAAATAGAGCATCGTAATTTGATCGATTCTCATTAATCACAAGAATTTTTTGGCATTTTCTCTCAAGTAGTCATTTTAAACGATTTTAGGACGGTACTTTTATCATAATACCTCTATATTAGGTCCTTATTTGAGACCTTGCTCAAAATTAACGCATCCAGACAGCATATTCTAGGGCCATTGATGAGTTCTGTTATGAGCACTTATACATTGCAGTGCACGTGTTTCGGCATTGCAGCCTCGTCGGTTTCACAGTGCCCCTCGTCTATGCCGATTCCCTTAGGGAGAGCCCCCTTACATCGGAGTATCGTCGACGAACACGTTACAGCGTAAGTGAAGTGAAAATCCACTTCACCCACGGGTAACATATCACTGAAAAGTCAAGTGTAGTCACCACACATTGCAGTAATTAACAGTCTGTTTGCTCAAAGCGAGTATTTTTATTGTGGCTTCATTATACCTAGGCTGCAAAGCAGAAACACGTGTATTACAGTGTATAAGTGCTTATAACAGGCCTCATAAAAGGCTTAAAATATGCTTTAAGGATGTGTTAATTCTGAGTGAGGACCGAAATCACGTGTGTTGCTTTGTAGAAGTGCTCATAATACTTCATGAAAGACTCAAAATACACTGTCAGGATTTCAGGATGCCTGGAAAATTGCTATTCTTTGGCGTCTAGCCATAATAGTTATACCTCTCTATTCAACTTCTTAGAAACTCGCTTAAGTTTCAGTATAATGTGGTCGCATACTCCAAGCCTTTGGAGGTCTGGTATGGCACTTTTAGTGCTAACTGTGCGTTTCAGCTTTCTAGTAAGCGTCATCACTACCACAGGCCTTGCGCATCAACCGAACTTGTACAGTCAAGGGTATCGGCGCCGGAAATGTTACACTGCACGTCAAGTCATGGGCTGGTAAGACATAAGTCGCTACGTCAAGTGATCTATTCACTTGACGTGCAGGATAATATGTTCAGGCCGGTATTCCATAGCTGTATAGGCTCGGTTGAACCGAAAAGCTTGCGTCAGTGATGAGACTGCTAGAAGTCGAAACGAACGTCCAGCACTGGGATTGCCATAGCAGACTTCTGAAAGGCTTGAAATGTCTATCAAACAATAATAGTCATTTCCAATTAATTCAGTTAACTTGTCGATAAATAGTGGTTCACTGTAGTTAACTATAGCTAAGAGAATTTAGTGGTGAGCAAAAATTCGCGGGAGCTAAACCCGCGTTTGACCCATACCGAGGCGTGTGCTACCACTACACCATAGGGGCACAGTTGCGCAACCACTCTTTCTTCAATATCCCTATGATAGCTATCAGCCATCCTGCTTAACTGGGTTTTATGAAGCGATATCGTATACCCGACCAGACCTGTTAAAGCTTGGTGACTGCTAGCTATCATAAAGACATTGAAGAATGACGGTGGCGCAAGTGTGCCTCGGTGATGCAGTAGCGGCACGTGTCCCCGGTATGGGTGAAACACGAGTTCAATTCCCGTCTAAGGTCGAGTTTTTTGCTCACCGCTCAATTCTTTCAGCCATAATTGAAAGATCATAACACTGCGAAAAAGGCAGTGAAAATCTTAGAAATCTCAAGTGGTTAACTATTTTTTCAGGATCTGTTAAGAGCTTTAACCCAGCGACAACATTAACAACAAATGGCTAGCAATATTACTTTTTACACTGATCGCCTTGCTCAAAAAGAGCAAGAACTTAATGTGAGCGGTTTTTTCTGACTTCATTTTTAAATTTTTCTTTTATTCTTAAGGTAGTGTTCACTTATTTCAGGAGCTCCAAGCTGCTTTTTACAAATACAAATTGAAAACTAAAGTCAAACTTGATCAACTGCGAAAAGAAGTACTAAATTTCTGTAATGATCATGGCTATTCCATTAACGAGAATGAGGCAAGTCTTTTTTCTTAGATTTTTAGATTGTTAGTTTTATTATTTATTTCATTCTTGTGAGAAAACGATCCTTGAATGTTTTTTTTTCCATTTTTTTGCTGCTTTCTAGCAGAGGTATGATATCAAAATATACTTACAATACTTGTTAAATCGTATGGAAAACATTCGACTCTCAGGCGGAAGTTGAACCCGCGTTTTATTCATAGTGGCGCGCGCGCTATCACTACATCTCCAATTCCTTCGCTCTGCTACCTCTATTTCTTCATTCAGAGTTTCTTCCTGATTATAAGGGGGCAAATAAAAACTCTCCCCTATCAGAAAGAACCCATTTAGGTTACGCGTTTCGAGTGGCTGTTAACCCAAATGGGTTAAATGTTGTTGTGTAAGCTTACCAAACCAAACCCGTCATAGGTTGGTTGGTGACAACTAGAATATTTTCTACCGAAGAAAGAGTGGTAGCAAAGCGGTGGTATTGGTCGTAGCAGCACGCTCCCCCGTTATGGACGAAACGCGGGTTCAGCTCCCGCTTGATGCCGAAACTTTTGCATACCACTTAACGATCTTAGATATAAGGAGATCTTGAGAGGGTGGCGATGGTTATTCCAAGGCTGCATCAGGTTTTCTCTTTGATTTTGCGAAGGTCATCTAATACATCTTTGACAGGCCCTTGGTGGAAAAAGCAGAATTGCTGTTCTCTTCTTTCCTTCCTTTTTTCCTATATTTCCCTTATTTTTCCATTCCTTCTAGTTTGGAAAGTAGTAAATTTATCGGTTATATTATCTTTGTCGATTCAGACAACAGGACAGGATTATTAAGAAATAACCTTACTTGGCTAAGGTTTCGACGTCTTCATGTTCTTCAAAGCCACTCATATAAATTCTTTTTTCCTATCGATATCTCGATATTGGGTCGATCAACAAGAGAAATATCATCAATTAGTAATGCCGAGGTCAAAGGAAAGCTCTGAGAAGAAGTTTGTCAATTTTTTTTTCGTACAGAATCATGCCTTGTTGTTGATTCGAGCCGCTGAAAACGAGGCACTGTTGGATGCCGCTTGTCGAGAGGCGGAGTTCTTACGGAATGAGATGTCCAGGAAACAAAAACAACTCAACGACCAGCTCATCCTCATTAAGGTTAGTTTCCCTCTAATTCATAGTTAACTTGTCTTTAGTCTGTGACTTCCACAAGCCTAACCTATGTGTGTCTAACCGATAAGGGTGGACTCTCTGCTCCACCACGTCTGTGACTCTAGCCCTCAGCGTGTGAACGCAGTGAATGTATATTTTCGCGTATAACATACTATAAGGGAATAACGTAAACGATACAATTGACTGATATCATAACAATTCTGTACGTTCCTACGCTGGGGGCTAGAGTTGCAGACGAGGTGGAGCAGGCAGCCCACCTTCACCGGTTAGACACACAGAGGTTGGGTCTGTGGAAGTAGAAGGGTTAGGAAAGTCGCACTTGACAGATAGCATGTGGGGCAGTGCTCAGAGGTGCCCTGTGACGCACGTGTTCGATAAATAGATGCTTCAATCTTGCTGTTGGGGCTCACCTTTCTTCCATCCCTTTCGGGCTCGTGAGTTGGTAGCAGACTTATCTGGGAGGTTAGCAACACCGACCTGGTACATCGGCAAGCGTCCAGGAGTCATTCTAAAGGACAGATACGCACTCACTCACCTCTAACGATGCGAAGATGAATGCATAGCTATTTCTTTGGGTAATGGTTAACGCTGAGAGCTTTATCCTTTATCATTTAACTTACCCATGGCAATCTCACATTGAAAGCTCCTTTTTGAGAATTTGGAAGAACAGCTACGCGCCTCCCAACCACTGAGTCCTCTGGAAATTCAAGAACGAAAGCGTGCTGCTCAGATGATTGATATTGACCGTATCCATCAGCAAATCTTGTTTAAAGTAGGTCATTTTCTCCTTCGCTTATCTTTTTTTAAATTCCACATTTCAAACTATAGAATTGCCTTTATAGGATGAGCGAATTGTTGAGTTGAATAATTTGATTTTGGATAAAGAGAGGCAGATCCTCGATTTACAGGTGGGCGACAACATTTCTTGATTTATCAAGACTATGCGAACTCCTGTCATTACCTCAGAATTTGATTTGAAATGATCTAACTAATCCTTATTGAATCAATTCGAACATGCCACAGTGTTCTCCTGAATTTATTTTATTTCTGCCTTATTGCCAGTTAATGTCGTATCAATTTTATTTGTTCCAATTTTCATTTTTTGACGTCTAAATGCATTTGCTTCTTTGAGGAATTATGCCGTGAACAGGGCGAAGTGGCCAGTGTCACGTCGCAAGCAGCGCGAATCGTTCATAGACAGTGGGAGGTGGGACATCTTGCGATATTTTTCTGAAGATTCCAGCTATATTTCCGAGCTGTTTTTGTAGAATTTAAGAAGATTTTAAGAGACGTATTCCTAAAAGGTTAATGTTTTGAAGGATAGAAATCGTGAGAGACGAGAAGTTGGCACCGAAACGGACGCTTGGCTATGGATGCCTGTCCAGCTAACGCATCACGAATCAGAACGTCGAACTCGGAATGATTCGCCTGGACGAGCCGTTGCCACCAGAGGTACTTTGCTTGCCTTTTTTGACAAAAAAGAATTAGTCATAATGTCTATAAACGACTACTGCATATTGTGATTCTTTTCTACAACGTATCTGAGCCGCGGTTCACTAATTTTAGGAATTATGGTGTTTTTGACCAGAAGCAAGGTGCAAACCGATCGCTTGTTAGGATAGGTCGTGACTAGTGTTTATTTTGCTTGATTTTCTGTTTAGAAATGAAGAAAGTGATTCCTTCCATAACTTGAATGGTCTTAGTAGTGACAAGACCATCGGTCAGAATCGATGAACACTCCTACTTGGAGAGCCAGTTATTGGGGTTTTCACGCTTCAAATGCCCTTTTTTTCTTTTAGTCTCTCCATCGTTACTTGATGTGTCAAGTGCTAGATTACTTTGTCATGGAACTTTATCAAAGTCACTATAATACCCAAAAGAAAACTGATTTTTTTCACCCAAAGATCGATTTCTCCAACGATTTTTGTCCTGAAGCTTGCGATAAGGTGAGTTGTAAGAATTCGATGAACTGAAAGAAACTGTCATTACGATAACCTGTTTAATCATATGTATTGAATTATTAATAAGCAATAATGAAGTGTGATAAATCTGGAATTGAAGCGTACAAGAAAATTGATGATAAGTGTGGTCTATAAAACCGTGAAAACCTTTGCCAAATCCTTCTATTCAATGACTTTGAAGGTTCGGCAAACACCTCACCACCTCCGTTGGATCCCAGTGAAGTACTAGAGAGAACGGGAAAGCATGAAGAAAACGACGACATTCCTTTTCCTGGCTCCTCAAACTTTGTGGTGAGTATCGAGTAGAATTAGGCATAGGTATTCAGATTCATTTTGGGATTGTTTTTCAGTTGAATATAGCCGAAAACGACAAATTAGCAGATTTATATACGAGGACATTTAGGGTAAAAGTTCCGAATTAGACCCAAGTTTACGGAAAAAGAATCGAAAACGGGTAACATTCGACTTGCTCTCCGACTCTCAACAACATTCAGCGAGGTTTGCCCATCTATACCTTGGCCAGTCCTATGGAAAAAGTCTTTGTTGACAACCCTTTTGAGACCATAGGCCCAACTCCTCTGCATCTGTATTCCCCAGTGTGGAAACGCATTGAATATGTTATTTACTATTTCAGTTGTATTCTTGTTATCTTCCCATGTTGTTATATGTTGGTATGTTGTTGTTATAAGTAGGAAATTAACAGCAATAATGCATTTAAAGTAATGCAATAATGCATTTAGTACGCTCCCACGCTGGGCTTTAGATATGCGGAGGAGGTGAGCCCACGGTCCCGAAAGGGTCCAGCTGATAGCTATTGGTTATTTGTGTCTCACAAGAACTTTCTCAGTAACTCAGTAATAAGAAAGTCCTTGTGATTTATGTGCAGTTAACATTGATTGGCTATTTTCGAAAAGTGTGGCGCAAAAATATCAACTTGCAGATTTGCGTCAGACGAACATCTTCCCAACATTGTTCTTGAGTTAGCAACTGAAAATGAACGACTTCAAAAGGAATTAGTGGAGGCGACCACGTCTCTCGAAGAGCTACGACATGCCATAAATAAGGTTTGTGTGGAGTTTTTCGTGACATTTTCGGGCTTAAAGAATAATGAATGGAACTGTCGAGGTTGATCAATCCTTGAGCGATATGCCTTTGATTCGACTTATTAGTCATCACCAGAAGCGGCTGGATGCATATTTGGCCTTTGTAATAACTCGCGGTGGCCGAACAATGTATCAAGTCTGTGTTGCTAGCCTCTCAGAGGAGTCTGATACCAGTTCGCCAACCTCGGAGAGATGGAAGACTTGGTGAGCGTTGAACACAGGACTGAACCAGCGATTGATCAACCACTGTGTGTCGCAGAGCCCCTCTACTATCGAGACACCCGCGTTTTAAATGGTAGCTGGCTATTAAGACTCGAATAGTGAAGTAAAGAAAGGTACCGTAGTTCGAGTTAATCCTTGTGTGTGATAAGAAACATCTAACAAATTTAAAAGCAATAGATCATTTCTTTTTCTTATTTATCTTGCAAGGTCATTAAAAATTGATTTATCACTTTGCTCACTTTCAAAGGTGCATTTGCACAGTAATTATCAAGTTTAAACATTGGAAGTTCCGTCATAAAACTAAAGATTTTACCTGTGTTTTTACAAAATGAAGTTTTATGTAGAACTGCAATATCCCAAGAATAATTTGGCTTGATATAATTTGCAAGAGCTTTCCACTTTCCCATAATATCAGCAAAGTTTTGATGTTGTATCTAAATATCCTGAATTTTCGAGCCATATGCAAAATTTTGAAACTCGGGCATTAGTTAAACCCGCGTCTCACTCACTGGAAGCGTGGCAAAGCGCATTACTAGCGGAGCTGTTGTTCTGTCATTACTCTTTTTGCGATATTGTATGACGGGATTTTTTCTCCCGTTTCAACATTCAGCACTAAATACGTCATTTAGAGCGATGTTGAGACCGAAAGAGTGTTCCGAGAAGGAAAAGCGCAAGCACTCAAGGTGCGTGTTGTGGCACAGGCCCGCATCAAAGAACTGGAGGATCGAATGGCCGAAATGAGTGAACAGCACTCTGAACAGGTACTGAATTCCTTTAGCTCGTCCGAAAATCTTAGGACAGCTATCGGTTCCGCCTGAGTGGAAGATTTTTTTTTTACAATTTGTGAAAAGCTGGTTTAGGTAGAACGGCTTAACACTGAAATCGAAAGCCTGAGGAGTACTCGAGAATGGGAGGTCGAGCGAAATGCGCAACTTCGGGACCAACTCGACGAGACTAAGTTGGCAGTCCATAACTTTTTCTCTTCTGATAAGAATGAAACTAGTTTTTTTTTTCTTGTTCAAAAGAAACCCTGTAGCAGATCGAATGTTCTTCTGATATTAGAGTTACCAAATCAACACTCAGTTGACGACATTTTCAATTTTAATAGGTGAAAAATAGTAAAGTTTTCGGCTTGATCAGTCTCTGTTGGATGCACCACACACTCGTCTTCATCTAGCATTGTCTGAGGTGATTGGATGCACATCTGGACTTTAGTAAGACTCGCGGTTGCCTACCGATGTATCGAATCAGCACTCTCATCTCTTACAAAAGTCTGATACCAGTTTGCCGACTCCAGAGAGATGGAATGTATGCTGATCTTTCGGATGTGGAATCAAACCAACGACCGTGTGTGTTGCAGGGTGTCTCTAACCGCTGCGTCAGACGCATCTTGTAGAACAGCATAATAAGTACTAATTAGAAAAATCGACTCTGATCCAATATCTAATTTAGTTTGATGTAAATAACAGTCTTTAGTATTTCTCTAACGACATATAAGGATTAGTCTTGGATCAAATCGATGCGAGAACCTGAGGCTTAGTGATCACAAGTCTATGAGTTATATTTATGTGATGAAAGGACCAATGTGAGATTGACACGTTATGAGGTTCAACAACGGACTATCAGTAGCTTTCACCACGTTAAACGGGACTTCTTCATGAATTACGTGGCATTAGAGAATGCTGTAGTGGTGGCTGATCCCATTATCTTATGTGACGGTTCTATGAATGAGAGATTTGTGGTTCAAGGAGTTGTATGTTTATCTACAATAAATTTCTTCATTTAGGACGAAAAATCATAAGCTAACCGAAGAGTTGGACGCGAGTGAAAAGGCAAATCGAGACTGGGAGATCAAGGTAGGGTTTTTTAAGCTGGAACTTTTGAGGATGCGTTTTTCATTACTCTAAGGTTTTCTTACTCTGGTTGCACTGAGCTTTTTGAAATCTTCAGTGTGTTCTCACATTTTGGAAACCTATTTTCCTTCAACTTCCGCATTTCAAGAATAGTAGTTTTTCCATATTCAACAATACCGCAGCGTTGATAAACTAAGTCCCAGCTGAATCTTTAGAAAAACAGGCCGTTAAATTATTTAGATCAAATGTATACATCTACGTAAGAATTAAAATGAAATGCAAAAATCAGACAATGAAGCGGTGCTGAAATTGAGTAAGATGACAAACTTGAAGACTTTTCTGAATGAGTAGTCATCATAGCGGTTTCGAAATCTTCGGTATTAATTGAAAAACAAAGTATTACAGATTCATTTACATGAAAAATTGGAGAACGTCTTTAGATATTACTTGCATAAAATCTGAAGCAATGTGAAAATCCCCGATTAGCGTCCCTTGAACGGAATAGATTTTAGGTTGCTCGTGGAGAAGAATTTTTGGATCAATTGATTGAAGATCTAATCGAGGCCGAGGACGTAATCGACTACATGGAACAACAAAAGCACAGTATATTGGACGATGTAGACAAACTGAAAGGTGGAGTGATCCGTTACGTCCTCAACCAAGGACTACTTGTTGTTCTTTACAAAGAGATTGTTAACGAGATCAGATCTTTGAAGATGCCATCATCGCGCAGGATCAGTTGATTGAAATCCTCGAGGCAGACATCGTCATTTATGAAGAGCATATCGGCATCCTTCGCGAGTCACTTGGAGCCTCTAAGGTAATTTTTTGTAGAGAGTTTTAGGAGCGCACTGACGGATTAATCTTCAAATTGGGGCCGTTGATAGCAGGAGGAGTCACGTTGAGTTTTTGTGTGGCAGGTAGACTCAACACAACGTTGTCTCTTTTTATTGGTAAAACTTAGGTGGAGACCTCTCCATAAATCAGGCATAATAGTGAAATCCACATCTTTCAAGTTATCGAATGGACCACAAGAACATAAATCAGACATCATAAACTTTATAAAACAGTCGGAAATGTGTCCTTTTCCTAAAGATGTGGTTTTTTTTTTATAGAAAACAAGGAATTCCTTGACACGTGGGCGTTGTTTCACCAAAAAAAAAGGCCTTTGTGAAGCTTTTCAATGATGTTTCATCGTTCAGTAAAGAGATCATTCCCAAAATCTAGATTTACCAAATGAATTTGTTAATATCTCTGCATGCCTCAGTGCAAATTCTTTTCGAGTCCCGCTACCTTTATAGTAGTTTGGCGAAACGCTACACTACGGGGCATGACGCAAGATATACCATGCTATATCCAACAGTTAAAGCATTCGTAGCACATACATCATTGAGGGAATCAGTTGATTTAACAGAAGTAGCCAGCCTCAAAAGGATATTCAACCCTTAACGCTCCTGCCCCAACTTTTTATGCGTTAGTACACTATTGAAAGGACATTATGCAGTGTTGATGACTACTGACTGTTGCTGTGTCCTTTGATACTTCAAATTTGGTTTAGAAGAATTTTTCGATTTAATTATGTGCTTCAAGATTGACCATCGATCTCTTCTACGATCAAAGGCGTTTGAGACAAAGTTAAAGGCTCTCGAAAAGGAAAAAGAACAAATCAACAGACGCTGTAAAGGTACGTTCCAGTGTCGAGCAATTTTACGTTTAATATTTGAATCCGTATGGGTTGCAGACATTCAAGACATACTCGTATGATTTTTGCAAATTACGTTCTTCAGTGTGAAAACAACAACTTAGTAAACAAGAAATTACAACAGTCACATGAAAATTGCATTTATGTACATGTGTACAAAATAAAATTATCTCTCTAAATTTCAATCACTTCGCAAGCAATTTTAAATTTCGAGAGGACTCTTGTTTTAAAATTTTTAAAAATTGTGAATTTTTCAACTTTTGAGTTGGGTGCTCATTAAAAATGCTATGGAAGCAATGTCGATTCCTAAGAATTTCTTCGGGAATCTAATTATTTTTTCTTGCGATCACGGATCTACTAAAGTATTAGATGTGTGTTGACGGCGTTTTCTGAATTCTTTGGTCTTTTCAGTTCATCAATCATAAGTTAGTTTGATCATGCTATACAAGAGATGGGCATGAAGAGAATATGTTTATGGTTTGACCCGTGATAGAAAACTCAGAGTTATGTGAAGTGAAGATGAAAACAATTCATCGTTCTACAGATTATGAGGAACTAGAGCTGTGGAGTTATTAGTAAAGCACATTAGCTTTGGTGCAGAGAATGACTGATTTAGAGAAATGAAGATTTTCATAGGAGAAAATAGTGTTACTAAGGAGGTCAAACAAGATCGGTTTGTGAGTTACTAGGTCGTTCTGAAAGTTCATGAGAGGAAGCTGCTGTGCTCGACGAATAGGCCATATTTCGATAGGCGGTCGCCAGATCAGCCGGTATTCCTTTCTCCATAGTGTGATAGCTGCGGAAAGAGTAACCAAGTGAATTCAGCGAAGTTCCTCGTGTCGCTTTTACAACCTTAACAAGGATTTGTCTAAGATGATTTGACAATTTGAAACGAAATTTCGTTAGTGATAGAGTGTAGGGAAAAGTTACTGAAATAGTTAGGGATGTGTGAAGAAAGAAATGAATCATTTTTCTTCTCTCCTTTCAACTACCGAGAATGATAAATCGGTTTGTGTATTGATAACGTCGTTTTTTGAATTCCTTCATTCGGTATGAACTGTGAAAAACTGGTTTGGACATCAAAGAGATCTTTGAAAAGGTAACGAATGAATGAGTGTAGTTTTGACTAACATCGGGTGACGTTTAAAAAAAAGTGATGTATGAATAGAGCACTTTGGTATCACAAAATCGAGATTCAAGTGATCTTCGTTCGGGACGTCGATGTTATCTCTAATAGCGGAATCAGCTTTTTTTGATGATAGCATTCATAATCTTCACTATAGCCTACTATATCCCTTCGCGGAACGCAGCATAGATCGATATCGCCAGTGGCGCACTATTTTCGTTCTTTAAAAAAATTTTTTTTCTTTAGTTAGGGGAACATTCTAAGTTTTTTATACCATTCTGATAAAAGTGATTTACTTTCAAGCTTGTATAGTTTTTGTGCATATGTAACTCTCAAGTGCAAAGAAGACTTCGAATGTGAAACGAAGTTTTATTTCTGTTCTGACAGTCCGCTATGAAAACCTTTTTATCAATTCAAGCTTCTGATTTTCCGAGATTTGGGCTATTGAATGAGCTTAGTGTGGTTCAAGAAAAAGGGACTCACAAACCATAGCTGAACAAATAGGGCAAATTGATTGCGAAATGTATTTTCATCTTTGCTCCTACAACGTACTACAAAGGCCTCTTCAAAAACTAGCAAGTTGTCAGAATCCATGAAATTTGAGCTCTCGAATAATTACTTGAATTCCGACTGAAAGGCTTTGTTCGGCGAAAAACACCTTTGAAACTTTGAGGGTTAAAGTGACTCTCATCTTCCGCAAACAGATATAAGGGAGAACCTTGTATCCGTATCGTTACATAAGTATGTTTTCGCGAGGCGCTAGAAATGGGTTGTTATCTCTAGCAGTGGCCGCTTTTTCTGATTATAATAGCCATAATCTTTCCCTATACCGTACTGTATTAGAGAAAATCTTGTACTGGTATTATTGCATAAGTATGCCCACATGAGACGCTTACCGTAGCCTTTTCATTTGACATTCAGACACATGGAATTTCTGCTCTTCGTCCTGAGTAATTTGTTTCAAAAGTTGAAAAAAGTTCTTGATTTTGAAATAAAAATTAAGCAAAGACACTCGGATAGTTGCATAGAAGTTAAGAGATCATATATGCAAGTGCAATGAAGAAGTGAATGTGCAATAAGGACCTACATCACAGTCGCATTTGGAGCAGTGTTGTTGTCGTTTTTTGAGACAACAGTAAATTCCGCACGGAAAGCAGAAAATAGCATACAGAATACCAGTGAAAGTGTTTCGCCAGGTGAGCGTACGTGAATGGCAGTTTGGGCACGAGGACAGGTCAAGTGAAGAGGCAGTCATAGCGGACGAAGTGCATAGAATCGTCTGAAATCGGCAATGGTCGATTGGCTAAAGTGTTCGGGTGATGTGTAAGCCCTATTCAGAACAACACCGACTGCAATCGATCTAATGAATCAGTGCAAAAATCGATGGCACTGAACGACACGGGCACGAGGGGCTGGCTGCTGATACAACAACGTGGTAAGTGTGGTGATACTCAACATATCCGGTTATTGGGAGGGGTGTAATTGTCCAAAATATTAGTCACTTCGATCACTGAAGAGAGGAAACGACGTTGAGAAAATAGCCAGGCGTTTTTCATCTACTTCGATTTGTAAATTGGAGCTGTTCTTCTTGGGAGTCTGGCATATGATAGCGTGTTATCAGTGCTGGTGATGACACGCTTTCGCTTTGTTTTGATTCGGGGTGGTAGGATGGCATGTCGGTTGTCCGCTTTGCGAATCAATAAGCAACTGGCTTTGGAGGTTTCACTGAAGGATATGACGAGAGAGACATCCTAGTTAATCGTGTCAGTGAGAGTGGGTCATTCGACGCGAAGAAATCACGTGTAATTCTTAACAAGGAGAAATGTTAGCACTTAAAATGTAAGCATCAAAGAGATTTCACTCGTTCAAATATAGCACGCGATAAGGAAGAAGAACCAGTGCATTGATGAAAGAAACGCTAATCTGAACCTGAAAGTTCAAGTGCAAGATATAGTAGTCATGTTATGAGGAATTGTATCCGGTTGGTTGAGAACCGGTTCCTAAGGTGAACTCAACCGTAGATTAAAGTTCAGAGATTGTCTGTCGAAGTTTTTACTTGGTAATTCTATAGATCTTGGTATTTCCTGACTCATTTTTGAATATCGTGCATGATTTTAAATTCTCAATATAGGGGTTAGATAAGCAACGCAGTACGCCTAATCGAGTCGAACGTTAACAAAAGCTAAGTAAGTTTGCTTAAGAACGGTGACATGTCGGTGATTTGCTCCTTCTCCCTCCCGCAAAAATGTAGGTCAAATGCTTGCATAAATTTGGACTATATTAGCGATCAAATAACCGGGAGAGCATTTCGTAATTTTGAATTATCTCAGAGGACTGTGGCGTTCAATCTATTGTTCTATTTGTACAGCAGTCATCAGTTGGATTACAGAGACAGTATTTTCGTTGAGAGTGCGAACTGTGAATTTTGATTAATCAACTCGGGCATTGTTTTCAAACTGAGTTATCGACATATTTTACATGGTTACCAATGACTCAGTCACACTACGAATTTCATTCTAACAGTGGCGCATTGTTATCAGAATGAGTTGTTGGTATGTTTGGTATGCTCATTTGTGATTCAGGTGCATAACCTTTTAGTGCTTTTCTGCTACCAATTTTGCAAATAACATTGTCTGATATGAATAGTACCGAGTTTAGTTTCTTTATAAAAAGTACAATTTCTGCTTAGAGTACTGACATAGCAGAGTCAAAAGTCTTTTCAGCAGTTTATATTAAGTTGATGCAAAAGTAATGGCGGCTTCAGGTTGTGAAATTTAAACAGTGATGGTTATGTTCTGAAGCATCTCTAATATTCAAAGTAGCAATCATCACAATCAGCACATTTTTGTCAATGAGAAATAAGTTCGTTTATTCCTGTAGCCTAGGAATCGGTGCCTGCCTCGAAACTCAACGAACTCTCGGATAGCATTTTATGCATTCTGTTGGTTGTAGTGGCGTTTCCGCTGCAATATTTATTGATAAAGTTGAAAAAGTGGCAGTCGGTGGTCGCGAGATCCCACGAATATGGAGGATGGGGCACAATTTTGTGGCTTAATTCGTTTAACTATTGAATTGAAGCGTTCGTTATGCGACGTGTGCTCATCGGCTGGCTCTAGTTAAACTGGAGTCGCTACTGTACCAGTCTTTCTCACCTATCCAATTTGCTTCAAATGCCAAGAGACCGTAGAATAGTCGACGTCGAGTTTTTTTTCAGTATATCGTGAGGTCTTATGAGGATTAGCTTCGATAATATTGATCTTAATAGGTCGTTGTCAACTTCCGTTGGCCGGCCACTACGCTTCTCATCTTCAAGACTCTCGTCTCCGTGATTTATTTTATTCAGCAAATACATGGTTCTTAAGGTGACGATCAAATGCACTGTTCATTTTGCGAGTTTGTTCTGCTGCTTTACAACCCGTTTTGAACTTATTGTGTGAAACCGTAATTGCTTTCGCACTAACCAACATTCTTTCGTCAGTCTGTAATAAATATATAATAAACAGCAAGTAGTACGTTATAAGGAACAAAACATAGAGCGAAAAGTGCGCATTAGAATGATATGATATCCACCTTTTTCTTATAAATTCATTCCATTATTAAATGGCAAACTTCAACTGTGCATTAATCGCCATCACTTTTTCATCAACTCGACTAATACAGATCTCGATGCATTAAAGAATTTTTTTCTTCATAGGTACTGTGGCGGATAAGTATCACCGTATATTTACACTTTTGTGACTGTGCCTAATCGTACGTAATAGACTACGGTAGCGACAGTTGAATACCACGTCTTCCACTGAGCACATTGTGCATTGAAAAATTTTGTTCAAAAAAAGGTTTTGAGGAATGTGCGTAGAAAATGGTACACTAGCCACATTTTCCTCCTCTAACATATCGGTATTGATGAGTGATGTCAGTCGATCGTTAGCACGATTTTTGCACAAACATATCAAACGCAGTGGTTACTTTTGCGGTTTTCATAGTGGGTGCATGAGTGCCGTCAGCATTTCATACCGAGGAACAGATGTGTAAACAAGAATGGTGTATTGTATGTTGTGGTATATTGTGTATGGTGTATTGAAATGGCGTATTATGGTGAAATGTTTCTCATCGTTGAGAATGACGCTGTGGAGATGGATTTGCAGTCGCAAACGCTGGAAAGAAATTTCTGGTTGACCTCGTGTTGTTATACAATGATCCAGATATGTTTCATCAATATTCCCAGGAATCCCAAGTGTTGGAAGTTCCCATAACGCAGTAGTTAACACACACTCTCAAAAAAGGCTGAAAACCGAGTGTTTAAAGTTTTGCATATTGCCCAACATGCTTGGATATATAGTTATAACATCGTGACACTGGTAAAAGCGGGAGAATGAAAATAGGTCTTATACCTATTCTATTCTATTCTTTCTTGTATATCCCTTCGCGAACGGCGCCATTTTCTGCTGACCCGCTCTCCGGATGACTACGAAAAGAGGCTGTCGGCGCGCACTCTAATGCTAATGTGGTAGTTTTTGAATGAAATTTGTACATTTTTCAACAAAAAATGTTATTTCGTTTCAGTAAATGGTTGAATATGATAGAGCATACTTTAACAAGGTTATTTTGTTTATTAGAAAAAGCGTAGTTGTTCCATTTATAATTCACACAAGTGAAAAACCAAGTATCTATGAAGAGGCTATACTTAGAACTTTTATCGATCATTTCTGTGGCACTCATACTTACCAGCAATCAAGTTGAGTTTATCTACTAGTTCTTTTAGCTTTCATATACTTTGTTGCATAAAGCACATAAAGTTCATCATACTGGTTGATAATGGGAAAGGCTGAAAAGAAAGGATGTGATTTTTCCTTCTTAAAAGGGCAAAATTCAGGAAGCGTTAACGTTAATTTTGCTGAAATCATTCATACAGGAGTTTCTGTTGGAGCACGTGCCACTCCACTCTTTCTAACCATGCGACCGACACTTGCTGAAGCTCATAATGACCCTCATCGTCCGCAAAGGGATATATTCCATTCTTAATTCTTATATATTCGTATATAGATATGTGTATATGCATATACACATGTATACATATACCAGTACTTAATTACATGTAGATCACGCACACATCTATGAACATATGTGTATATACGTACATATTTTTAAACATCTATATGTACATTGTATATATACATATGAATGCATATCTGATATATAAATATACAACCAACAGCCTTCAATTGGGTTTAATGCCGATACGTGTTTACCACAGGAAACCCGTTCACGGTCGGTTGCTAACAGCTGCGATGCCTTGTATCACAGAAAGATTGGTAGCAGAACATAGTGCAGTGGTTACAACGCACCCTAGAAAGAATGAGACGTGGGCTCACCTTTTGCCCTAGGTTCATAGTTTAACATATCACTCAGCGTTCTTGGATAAGCAGAAATTTTTCCAAGCGTGATTTGTCGAATATTGATAATATTGCCTTTGAATTAGGCGCCTCAAAGATTCTCGGTATTTCGACTTTTGATTTTGAAAAAAGTTTCTTGTCTATGATTTCACTTTAGCGCACTGACTTCTCACTGTTTGTGAAAGAAGGTATCAAAACTCATAATGATGAAGAAGAACGTTATCTTATCTAATGGCGCTTGGATACTTATTTCGCCCATTAAATTTTTTCTTTTAGAGGATCGCCTTCGCACAAAAGCTCTTGACAACAAATGCAGAGTATTGGAACAAGAAAACGAGAAATTGATGGCGAAGTTATGCGAATTTGAGATGCGCGAGCGGGATGAAGCGGATATTAGCGAGACCTGTCGACAACTTGAAAAAAGAATAGCTGAGGTGAGTCGACATGTTCAGGAGAGTCCTTAGAGTGGATATGGAATATTCTAAAAAAGACGAGAGCAAACTGTACTTCATAGTGCGGTATGTGGCGTCATTTGAGCTGTATGTTATCTAGATAAAAATAAGAGTATAAAGCTCTTGGTGTTGATCAACCACGAGGGATGCGTCATGCACTCGTCTTCATCTGACTTCGTTTGAGGTGACTGAATACATATCTGGCCTTTAGAATGAAATGACTCGCGGTGACGCGTCGATGTATCAAGTCAGTGCTGATGTCCTCCTAGACAAGTCTGGTGCCATTTCAATGACCACGGAGAGATAGAAGGCTTGATGAGCAGCTTTGTGAGCGCTGGATCGGACCGGACCATTGACCATCGATTGTCAACCACCCATGTGTTGCAGAGCACCTCTAACCACTGCACTGCACGCGCTCCGTTAATCAAATAGGAAGTGAAATCCAGCGAAGTGTTTTTTCGTATCTTCAGTAGTTGACCACCTTGATGTGCTGAGAATTTATCTCTGAGTGTGGAACTGTAGTGGTAAAATAATCGATGATAATCCATTGAGCAAGTGGATCCAAGGTAGCCTTTATAAGTCTGACCACTTTACCAAAAATACAGCAGAGTAGATTCAAGTTAGAGTACCGTACCGTGTTAGTAGAACTCTCTTGCTCGGCGGGCAAATTCATCAAAGGGCATTATGTGGCTGTACTGGCGAGACAATGTGGAGGGGAAGTGAGGGGTAGCAACAACATCTAAACTCTTTTACTGAAGCTGAATTCTGCCGAAAAACTGAGTGGATCTTCAAAAGTCCGACTATCACCAAACCTCGGCAGGATTAAATAAATGCAACATTTTTCACGAGCTGTCCTTTTCTTTACTTGAAACTTGCACGAGTACTTCCTGTTCCTCAAAACACGATGGCTAACGTTGCGGCGGCAGCGCCTTCTTCAGAGCTTTATTTCGATTTTTGGGAGGGTTGTTTAGTGTGACACAATTTGCAAAAAAGGCATTGAATTCGCAAAGGACAGAGGCAAAAAAGGACGAAGGCGTTGCCGCCGAAACGTTAGCAATCGAGTTTTGAGGAAAACGAAGTACCAACCTTGTAGAACATTTGAATAAACAAAAGGACAGTGAAAGGATGTTATCGGCTGGGTGAACAGAACATAATCCTCGTAGTTTTCAGGCAGAAGAAAAAGCTGCTATGAATCAAGCCGAGTGTGAGATACGAGTAGAAGCTGCGCGACTCGAAGCCGAGAGGAAAGGCGCTGGTGAGTTTTTTTATTATCTATACGTATACATATAGGTATGTGCATGTGTACATGTTCACATATATGTGTATATCTGCGTATATATACATATATATATATATAAACATATATATATACACATATATGTGGTAGACATGCACATATATGAACATAAGTGTATGCCTTTATATACATAAAGCTAAAAAGGATAAAGCTCTCGGCGTTGATCGATCTCTGAGGGATACGCCATGCATTCGGCTTCAATTTTTAACTTCGTTTGAGGTGATTGAATGCACATCTGGCCTTTACAATGACTCGCGGTGGCCTCCCGCTGAACCGAGTCAGTGCTGCTTATCCTCCCAGACAAGTCTGAGACCTGTCTGGTACCAATTTACCGACCCCGGATGGATGGATGGTTTGGTGAGCCATGAGCGCGAGAGCGAACCACTAACCTCATGTGCGACGCAGGGCCCCGCTAAACACTGCGCCACATGCGCTCTCTTTATATACATATACATATATATATATATATATGCCTTAATATTTTGAATTGGATATTTTTGAATGGAAAAATTGCCAGTCTTGTCTTCCATTGCCTGTTGCTATAAATTTTTTTCATAATTTTTTTTTGTGTTCGAATACAAAATGATTACTACTTTGCTAAAGTGGGCCAATCTCATTATTGTACTTCGTTGTGGACATGTGTTAATTATATACGTTATTTGAATTTTGTGGTCATACTATGTGATTTTTGAATATTACTAAAGCCAAACATCACATTCGTGACGGCGGCTAACTCCGTGTGGCTGAACCATCATTCATATCGTTTGCTCACAGTCACTAGTAAAAACGTGGCGAACCCGTTTCTTCTTGAAATCTGGTTTGCGATTGGTTTTTTAAAATGTGCTCATCTTGGGAAAAGAATTTAAGTCCGAAAAAGGCGAATCTAAAATTTGGAATTTTAGGCCAATAAATTGGGTTGTATCAAAATCTGTGCGTAGGGGGCGTAAAAGTTGTAGACGTTGTAGCGACCACACGGTCGCTAATGTGTTAAACATATTTTATTGCTTTATTTAGCATCAAATTTTTGTTTATTGTCTCAAAAATTAGCTATTACAGAGGCAGCTCGTCTACTTGAGGAGTTACTCAGTGCTCAACAGGAGATAGCAACACGAAATCTGTCATCAGAAAACCGGACAGAAGAGGCATTGAGACAAAGTAGGAGTAATCCATACTTGCTGTCTACAGAGGTGAAAGACGAAGAAGAGCTGAGAAATAGCTAAGGATGTTGAGTGCGTGCAAAATTTTCTGCTGCTAGAGTTGAACTGCGTTTTTCCCATACTGAAGAGCGTGCTACCATTACGCTACCGAGGCCACCGCTATATCACCAGTCTCCCTTTATCATGAAGCATCGAAGCTGACACCAGCCATCCATACTGGGTTTGGTCTGGCAAGCACACACCGGCATCAGATCCAGTTGAGCTGACAGCTATTGATAGATATATCTATAGTCTACAATAATTTTTCATTTTACCGCTGTTATAGCAGTGTTATTTGAGGTCTCCGGTAAGGAGGAAACGTGGGTTTGAATCCCTTCTGAGCTCAAGGGTTTTGCACGTTACTTATGTCCGTTGGTCGTATGGTTATAACAGCAAAAATAGTACTGCTACTTCGTAAAATGAAAAAATACGGATGCCATTTCCCATCATTCCGTGCTTCTTGTTGTAGAGACTAAATAAATGAAGGGAAAAGTTTTCTTGCAAATCTGAAACGTGTGATTATGAAACTGAAAAAGATCCCCACTTTCATATGCACCGTTGAAATATCATTACAGAATGATTTCTTTATTTTTTAAGCCATGCACAGTATTGTGTAAATCTTGGAGTGGATCCCTTTTACCTTTATTTCGAGCATTTTATTGAACCCATGCTTGAATTTCAATAGATCCTTTCATTATTATTTGAGCCTCAATTAATAAAGAAAGAATCCCTTTTTAGTGACGGAGGAGCAGATTGATCCGGTTGAGCTTCGAGAACTGAAGGAACAAATAAACGCTTTGCAAGAAGATTTAGAGCAACTACAGGTGAAGTATGCGAAAGCAACCGAAGAACTGGACACAGTGCGCTGTACAAATTTCGAACTGATGACGAAAGTGACTAGCTTGGACCAAGCACTCAGCACAACTGAGAACGAGAAGGAAAGGTTTGGACATACCAGAACTAGTTCTCGCGTTTCTTTTTTTCTCAGATTTCAACATTTCTATGTCAGTTGGCGAGAGATGTATGAAAAAGCAGCGGCGGAGATGTCAGAGAACGATCATGAAAACACGATGCAAAATGGGAAGGCAAGTGCCTTTTTGAATCTCTTTTTAAATAGCTCTCCTTCCGAAAACTTTCCAAGCATAGTTGTATCGCATTTCATCTCCATAGTGATAGCCCTTCCACGACCAGCCAGTCAAAACGTGGCTGGTCATTGCATTAGAGTTAATACTGATTTAGGAACTAGTGCACAAATTTTTTTGAAATCGTTTTCCTAACTTCCACTTCAAAATAGAAGGATTCTCCAAGAGCTTAAGAGGCTCAAAAGAAATGGTTTCCGAGAAGCAGATTCAAGGGACCCTGAATACTGATTTTGGTACGCGGTCGTGAAAAGGATTAATGTCTAGACAAGATTCTTGATTTAGGATGAAGCTGTCGAAGCCGAGTTGAATGAAACTAAAGAAGAGTTGACTGAAATGCGTGATTGCTGTCAGAGATTGGAGAAGGAGCTAAGCTTAGTGAAAACGAATCTCATGGAAGCAGAAGCTTCAATAGCGAGCTATGAGGTGGACCTTGGAGATTACAAAGAACGAGTTGATCGCCTAGAAGAAGAGCTTTTTGCTGCAAGGTCCGAGTTAGATAACGCTCGGTTAGGACTGCAGGAGACAACAGCTGTGAAGAAGGAACTGGAGAACCTCAAGGAAGAGGTCAGCTGCTAATTAAATAATTTCCGATAACATTGACTTTGTCTTTATCCTTTTGCTTTTCTTTTTTTTTCATTTTATTGAAGAGCAAGTGGCTAGTGTTAATCGTCGCTGTGCATTCAACATTGAGATGGAATCTCTATTACATTGAGGCTGAACTCAAAAGTTATAATTTGTTGATTACTTCAGCAACCGGAACTTCTTTTAGCTAGAGCACGAAAGATCCTATGGAAGAGAAAAGTGGGAAGAAGTGTGTAAAAAAGTTCTCGAATACGAATCTAACTCTCCCGAAAGCAGGAAGAATTCATTGGAAGTCATCAACAAGGTTAATTCTAACAGTTGTGTCCTCTTTTGTTCTCAATTTCTACCCAGAAGATGAGATACTCTTTTTAGCGATCTATTGAATTCTCAGTAGTTTAGGTACAGCATCTGGAGTACATAACCGCTTTCGAGGAGAAAATCACGTGCCTTGAGAAAGCTCTGCAAGAGGCAAGGAGTACGATTGAGCAGGATAAAGTTGTAAGTGTCTCAGAAAGCCATACAATATCTTATTTTGACTTTGAGGTTTCAAGCTGGGTATGAGGGATTAGTAATGGTAGTAAGACTTGTAAACGTACTTAGTGTTCCTCTTCAAATTAACCCGGAGTCATCAAGAAACCATTCTGTTTCTTTTGTACAGCGTAATATCTTCCAATCATGTTTATTTTCAATGATATCTTGCTTTCAAGGGCGCGTATAGCGCAGTGGTAAGGGCTGCCCCGGAATACACAAGTTGTTGATTTTATTCCGCGCTCCGAGTTCACCAAGCCTTCCATTCCTTCTTCTTTGACAGTGTACCCGTATTAAATCGAATAAATGGAAAAAAGAGAATTTTTAGGTTTTTTGAAGCCGCATTCTTGAAGATAAGATCGTTAGTGTAACTGTGCGCATCTGATTTCTGGGACTAAGGTGATACTATACTCAATCTGATAAGAAGCTTCGGAAACATTCTCAAATATTACATTGGTGGAGAATTTTCACATATTATCATCATATTTGCAAAGCAGGAACTGCTATACATCTAGTTGCTTCACACCCGTTGGGAACCACGTTTATCTCTTGCGCGGTGGGCGGGGCATAATGCAGCGCGTTACATTGGCAATATGGTGGTTTTCTAATGAAATCTTAGGATTTTGTGACTACTAAAGGGGTTTGATCTTTAGTTAATGAGAAAATGTGATGGAAGAGATTGCAAAATGGTTATCTTCGATCGAAATATGCGGAGAAACAAAGCAATGAATTGTTCTGCTCGTTTCGAATGTGTTTATAGGACTACGCTGAAAATTCAATATATCTGATAGTTACTATTTGAGCCAACATGTCATGTGGTCTGTTATGGGCATTAATACAGCCCGATTCACGTGATTTGGCCTTGGCAGCCTCATTAGTTAGGCAGGCCCTTTCTCTTTGGCCAATCGGGGCGAACCTACCCCCATTCATGGAATAGGCGACGACGTACAATCTACATGTTCTGCATAATATTCAGAAATACCACCCAAGAGCAATCGAGTGTACAACTGCCTATCTATTGATTTATCTCACTTGATGGTACGTGTAAATCATACGTCGTAGCCTATTCTATATATGGGTGTATGAGTTCACGGCGAAAGGATTGGCTAAAGTCGAAGGGCCTCCCCGACTGACGAAGCTGCGAAGGCCGAAACACGTGTATCTGCTGTACAAGGGCCAATAACAGAGCTCATAAGATGTTGGCTCAAATGATTACTAATAGTCTTCAATGAATTATTCGTCATAAATGATACTGCATATCGCAGTACGATGCCACTACATCGATGATTAGGCAACTTTTTAATATAGACTTCGTTCCGTTGTTTTAGGATTAATAACTTTCCATATTATCCACCTGGTACGAAAACATTCATCGCTGCAACTTTTGTCACTAGTTAGCGTTTAATTTTACGTAATCTACTTATTTTTTCCTTCAACACCCCAAGCTTAGTATATGAATAAGCATTTTCAATGACTGCTAGCACTAGTGGAAAAAGCTCCCTCCCGAAAAAGCTGAAGAAGCTCGGGTACTTTTTCCACAATGCGACGCTCCCCACACATTTTTTAGGGAGAAATGAAAATTTTTAGGAAAAATGAGTGTTCTTTTCATCAAGACTTTTTTATGAAGTCCTTCCGATAATAGTGAATTTTTTCATGGCGAAAGGATTAAATAAGTGCCAGGATCAATTTATAGAAGGCTTTGACTTCACTTACTTCAGCATGACTTTTAATTTTTTGCAAATCATGTTATTCGCATTGTTTTCAGGAGAAAAAGAAGTTGAAGTTGGCAGTAAGGCAGCTAAGAGATAAGATCAAAGATAAAGAAAAAGAAAGTTCGAACGATGCCCCTCTATCTGGGTCGGCAGATATCAGTCCGAGAATTGCTATCGACGATGTTCAGCAAGTTCCAACCGAGGCATCCACACCTGCGCCGTCGGATGTCAGCATAGAGGAACTTCAAAACACTGTCAAGGTGTGGTTGTTCTCATAGTTTTGGCTCATCTTGACAGACATTTTCAAAACCTGGGGCATGAATTGTATGTAACTTATTGTTTCACAGTAAAGCAGTGAAGTCAATTGTTTGAAAAGCTTTCCCTTGTTGATAGTTGGCTTCGTATGCTCACTGATCCGTATTTGTTATATCTTCCCTTCCACTGATTGCGGACGTTGATTTACACAATTTCCAAGTCAGTGCTTGACGTGCACACTATTGCTGCTCGCAATCCTCCATCGAGTTATCTTGCCCAAGTTTTTTACTACTCATAAATACCAGTTGATTGATATGAGAGTCATCAGAAACTATCAAAGCTGACATATTCTTTATATCTCAGTCTTCATGCTAGATGTAAAGACTATAATAACTATGGCAGAAGTCGTAATTATTTTCGACTTCGATAGAATTTCAGTGGTTCCAAGAAATTTGTCAGATTAATGAATTATAGACGCTGGAGCTTGAAAATCGTCTCTCGCGGGAGCTGAACACTGAATACAGCCGTACAATTTTGGAAATGGAGAAGGAAATCATCACTCTAAAGGTACTACTACAGTATTACAGTTGTTTTTTTTACTTCTTTTCCTATTATTCCTTCTCTTCTCTCATGCCAAAGCAGCTGAGATTTTTTTTTTCAGCAACTATGAAAACTTACGCAGACTTGTCTTTTCGTGAGATGTTTCATATTGTTCTTGAAACCACAACAGATCAAAGTATTTAATCAGATTTGACCATACTGCTCTCCATTTGCTTATAGGCTCAAGTCAATACTCTTCAAGAGGAATCGAAACATTTTGAGATGGAATTGAAGTTGCACGAGTTGCTTGAAGATGAGCTAGAAAAGGAGCTTTTGCAGACACGACTGAAGAATCAGGTTTGATTCTAGAACAAGAATTCGCTAACTTTATGATGTATGGACAGAAATTTTACGAAACTTACTTTAGGAAATCACTAATGCTATGAAAAAACCAGGTTTAGTTTTATGACAAGAATTCGTTAACTCTATGATGTGTGGACAGAAATTTTACGAAACTTACTTTAGGAAATCACTAATGCTATGAGTGCTTACGAGGAAACATTGCAACAGCTCAGCGAGCAAGTCGATAATGATACGTTGGAGAACGACATGTGTCTAAAAGGTAAGTTATGCGATACTCCTAATTTAAATCATATATGCCTGATAATCATTTTTTGAGCCAAGCATGTCAGTGGTCTATCAAATAGGGCTGACTTATAAAGCCCGATACACGTGCTTTGATCTTGCGATCTCGTCAGTCGGGCAGTCACCCTCTCTTGTCTTTTGTCACTCCTGTATAAGTGATCCAGTCCCACACTAAGAGTTAGCGAGTGACGAACGTTTTACACTCTATGTCCAGTGAAATTCTCACCGAACATAGAGCGTTGTACACTCGATTGCTCTTGGCTAATATACCCCATATATCATATCTACTCTTGGCTAGCATATTCAATATATCTGCCCGACTGACGAGATCGCAAGATCGAAACACGTGTATCGGGCTCTATAAGTCAGCCCTCTTTGATAGACCTCTGACATGCGTGGCTCAAAAATGAAGATCAGGCATATTGAAATTTGAGCTGTGGTCTTAAGAAAACCCTCGAAACGAAAGATTAGATCATATGAGCCATGATATCCCTTTGCTTAGCTTATTGCCATGAATGGAAGATCTAATGAGAATTTTCCATGCCGTGGACATATTCGAGACGAGTGCAGTCTTTGAAACGAAACCTGGATCAGAATTCTTTATTGCGAAGGTATTTTCGGTTGGCGGGCGGTGAAGACGGCTACGAAAAATATACGGACGTTGTTTTCACTATAAAGTACTTTTACGGAAGTCTATAAAATAATAATTTTCTAGTAATGTTATGGACCTATTGAAATTCAAATTTCACCACATAGGTACCTGATTAAAAGTCGCGTCAGTCGTTGTAAGCCGTCCTAACAGCGCTAATGCGCGTGTATCGTCTGCGCTACACGCCGTAGGGAAAAGACTAAAGATTTAAAAGCTTTGATAAAAAGTATAAACTCCTTAGTAGGATGAATAACAAATTTTGGCCAAATTTTTGAACAATGGAGTCCATCAGATAGTCAATGTCCTTTGAATTACTTAGATAGTATACCTTTATAGCCTGGAGAGAGCGTGCCATTGGACTTCAATGTGTTCCCTGTTTTCGTCATTATTCTCCGTAGTACCCGGGAAAAGGCTTATTGAGCTAGTTTCTTTAGGCAGTCGTTCTGTTCTCGGTTTCCTGAAAGGAGAGAAGGAAACAAATTTGGAATATTGAACGAGAAAAGAAGATTATTTATTTGCGCTTGTAAAAAAGGTGTTCATGGGCATAATAGCGTCTGTAACTAGGGAACATTGTTCAGTGGTATAGAAGAACCTTGCCCACAGTGTCTTACATGCTTCAGCCCTAAAAGAGGAGCTCACCGAACTTCGCGAGCAAAACAGGATACTGAATGAGAGGATGTCAACCATGAACGAGCGCGCCGCTTCTGATGAGGAACGACGAAAACCGGATACAAGCAAAGGTGAGCATGCCTCGAAGCCGATTGTTTCGATTTCTGTGATTTAGCTCACTGCCAACACTGTAATGCAACAACGGTAGGTATCAGTGAAAAAGAGGCATGAAGATGATCATCCAAGTATTCAAGATTATCGAAAAAAATCAGGGTATAAGAGATAAAAAGAGGTATAGAGCCTTTATCATTTGATCCATCTCTAAGGAATGCGCCATGTATCGACCACATTCGGTAACATCATCTTAGGTGACTGAATGCATATCTAGCCTTTACAATGACTCGCGCCGGCCTACCTATGTACCAAATCAGTGCTTCTATGCTGCCAAACAATTCTGGCTCACATCATTCGACCCTAGAGGGTTGGAAGGTTTGGGGATTTTGGGCCCGTGATCGAACGATAAACCCATGTGTGTCTCGCAAGGCAACGCAAACTAGTGTACCACACACGCCCCATTAGAAATAGGATACTGAGGTGCAAATGTACATGTACGTATATATGCATATATATGTACAGTTCTTCTACTTAAGGTCTAAAGTAGTGTAAGTACATATGCATAAATGTATACATGTGTGTACATTTGTACTTCACTTTCTTTATTATAAGGGAACAAGTGGAGTACCGATTTCTTTCGCTCAAGAGGAATTTTTCGTAGCACTGTTAGTTACCGTTCAAAGGTCTAGATTTCTGCAGCCTCACGTCTCAGGTTTTCGAAAAGACCCTTTCATAACGTTGTAAAATCCACACAGAATTATGAACGTGAATTGGCCAGAGCCCATTCTGATGGGAGTTCGGCTTATTCCAACTGCTGCGTTTCAGAGAAACGGTCTTCTCAAGATATAAGCACAGCACCGGAATCAGAAACGATTGCGCTATCGAATAATTATTGATAGTTCAAAGAAAGAGCTCTGTCTAGCGAGCAATTTGCATGTCTGCTACGCAGGAAATCTCCTGTAGCAATGTAAAAAGAAAGCTTTTTTGAAAACCGGCGGCGTGGGAGTTTAGCCACTAGTGTCAGCTTTTGAATGGTTACTAACACTCCTGTGAAAAGTTCCTCTTCAGCGAATGTGGTCGGTTTTCCATTTGTCCCATTGTAATCAGAAAGAACCGTGTTTCAATATCCTAATTAAAATAGGGCGTGTGTGGCGTAGTGGTTAGAGGTCCCTTGCGACACACACATGGTGATGTTTTGATCTAGCGGTCAAGGCTCAGCATGCTTTCCATCCCTCCGCGGTCAGCGCGAATTGGTAGCAGACTTGTCTAGTTGAATAGCAGCACTGACTCAATACATTGATAGGCCACCACAAGTCATTGTTGAAATTAGGTGAAATCAATCCTCTTCAGAGATGCGTCTAATGGAGAAGAATGCATGGCGCTTCCTTCAGGTATTGGTCAGTACGGAGAGCTTTATCCTTTTTGTACACTACAAGCATGAATATGTTGCATATATGTGCATATATACATATGTATGTACATATATGTACATGTAAATATGAACACATACATATATGCGACATTTACGTATGTATATGCGCGTACATTTGCATCTGTACGCACACATAGATATACACACAGGTGTAGATTCGCATAAGTATTTATACACACATATAAGCATGCAAGGCAACTGATGACAGGATGAAGCTGGCCTCAGTTCACGACATTCAACATTTGTGATGGGGTGTGTCATGTTGTTAAATCGTTTAGATTTTTATCATTTCCTTCTACACAAACTGTCTTTTACATCTACTGATCGGATGCTAGCACTTCTTGCATTTGATCGTTTTCGTATCGTTTTCGCTTCGGTGGGGGAGCGAAAACGATACACACGTGTACGTGATGTTCAGACGGCTTACCAAGATTGATACAACTTCAATTAAATGTGGCACTAACTTGATAAATCTAGATTTTAAGGGGCTTCTATCATAAGTGATGAGTCTTTAGTGACGATAAAATATCACCATACGATATCATTGGCGGGCTTTGCCAGTCGCGCTTCGTAGCCGTCCGAATTGCCCATCTGAACGAGCTGCCGTAGCGAAAGGGTTGATTTTTGTACGGTTCTTTCCTGATTATAGCGGTTAAAAATAAAAAACCAACATCATTCGCGGGAGGAGAAGTTTTCATGGAAGTGTTAGTAATCATCCGAAAGGTCAGATTTCTGGATAGACCCCCATATGGCCGGTTTTCTAAAACCATTACATAACGCTGTGAATTCCCCACAAATCTATGCTTCAGACGCGCATATATCTCGCTGGACGAAACTTTTCCGGACCATTAGTATCATTCGATATCGTCATCGTTTCTGACTCCGGCGCTGTGCTTATGTACTGAAAAGAACGTCTCTCTAAAACGCGAAAGATGAAATAAGTGTGAGCAAAGGGGGCTTGGGCCAATTCACGTGCCCGCAAGTTCGATAACGCGATCATCATCGAATTTTCGGACATATCAACGCGTAGAGAGGCATCGCGTCAACAGTTTACAGCAGAGTTCTTGGTATTTTTCTTTGTGTAGATTGACACCGAAGATTCTTCTATAAAGTACGTTTACGTATTTATTTACTTAGACAACCCGTAATCACAATTTTTTATAGTGCATATCAGAGTACTTCTAGCATTCGATTCGTTTCTCGTCTTCTTCTTGAATCACGAAGAATACTGATCGAGCATGTCGCCTTGCAATCTTGAGGTCAGCCTCCCTATGGCGTTCCGTAGGGCACTCTTGTTGACTGCCTGAGTATTGTGAGAGTGGAGTTCGGCTCCACGCGCGCCGCGACTAACATCGCCACCACTCGGCCACGGCGCCCATAGTATAATGTAATTATTACAATAAAAAAACGTCCAGCTGTCTAACCTTCCACTAGTTTTTGGTAGGAAACGTAGATCCTTGTGACAACGCATATCCAACGGGCGGCTTGCCTCAGCAAGGGAGACGCGTTTTATGACAATATGGTAGCTTTCTAATGAAGTTTACATTGGGATTAGAAATTTATTGAGCTGAAAACTGAGAGTAACACCAAATAAACTGCAGTGAAGCGTTGCAGGAAGGGATTAAACCATAATCTTTGCGACGGCCACCGTTGTTAGCAACTCGCCACTTCGGGCAACAAATGAAAAGCCGATTTCATTCGCTGGAGAGGAGCTTTTCATGGGAGTGTCAGTAATCATTCGAAATCTGAGACTTCGTGCTACAATCCAACATCGCCTGTTTTCGAAAGAGCCTTTTCTTGACGTTGCTACAGGAGGAGATATCTTGCGTTGCCGACGTGCATATTTCTAGCTTGATAGAGCTCTTTCTTTGGACTAATAATCCAAAAACGGAGCTCTTTTATGGATTATTAGCCCTAAGAAGAGCTTTATCCGGCGAGAAATATGCGCGTACCTGAGACATAGTTTTGTGTGGATCTCAACGCGTTATAAAGTGTGTGTTTTCTTTAAAAAAAAACTACCCATGTGGGGCTCTAGCCAGAATCTAAGCTTTTGGATGAATATTAACACTCCTATGAAAGCTTCTTCTTCAGCGAATGAGGTTAGTTTCTCATTTGTTCCTTTATAAATAGATAGAACCCATTTGGTTTATGAACTGGACGTTTTGAATAGTTTTTACAACACTTCGGAAAATATTGTAGTGAATTCTATTTTTTTTGTGAATATCCTTATGAAGTTTCAAAATGCTTTTGGTTGCCAAGACTTTTCATTAATCGTCGTCTTGCAGAGGGCTCTGTAGAAGTCATGGAAGTGTCGAGTTCTTTGAACAGTTCTCTCCATTGTGATGTGCAGACGAGGCAGACGCTGACAGGAAATAGCACCGAAGAAAGTCAAGAGGATAAGAACGGACAAGAGAAGAAGATTGATGAGTCCCGGTTGCACCAGAAAATAGCTCAGGTGCTTCCTTATAGATTGTTTGTGCAAAACTTTGTAGCGGTGACTGATGGACGGTTTATTATGGACTGTTAGTATTGGAAAATGCAAGAAAAGGGAAGCAAAACGATTGATCCCAGGCAGGAGTTGGACTGGGATTTCTTCTACCATGGGCATGTGCTACCGCCGATGGCACCGCTCATATATTTTTTTATCGATATGAACTATATGAAAATATCGTTTATATCGAACAAAGAGGGATAAGTGAGCACAGGCTTTTTTGCAGATCGCTCGGCGTTTTTGGATCTAGAATCTATCAAAACAATGCTTTTGAAGCGGTAGAATTTAGGAAAATTCATGTAAATTATAAATTTTTTGCTTCTTTATTCCGCATAATATTGATATTACTCTCACACGTTTAGCCGGCAGCAGTATTACCGGCGACTTCTTTGATGCATTTAGAATTGTTAACAACATGAGGACATTTCAGCAGCAACCTGTGTCGACTAATGCCGCAAGCTCATCATCTGGATCTCTATCCCCAGAAGTACCACTTGTGGGGACTGATGAATCGGTGATGAATTTGCATGATCACCGAGGTTTCTCTGAAGAACTCGTTGGTGTTGATCATAAAGAGGATCTTCCAAAATCCCAATCACCAGCTGTAGAAGCTAATGAAGGAGGTAATATTGTAAACTGTCAGTTATGTGTTTTGTTTTCGTTTTGTTTTCACATTATTCCACTCTTGAAGACTCCACAGTGGGCAGTAAGTCAACGAGCAAGGATCTCTTCGCAGAAAATTTGATACTACGGCAGTGCGTGAATGAGTCGAATCAGATGCAGAAGGATCTCTCTCAGGTTACAATACTTTGTGTGTTCTTGAATGGAGATGCAGAATGCTTTGATTTATGAGTTTCAGCCAAATTCTTGCGTAGTTTTCTGTCCTTGTTTATGTTATTCCCTAAGAAATTCGCATGGATTGATCTGCATTTTCATTAACTCTTTTTGTTCAGGATATTGAAAAGATGTGGATTTTGAAGTCTGAGCTGGAGGACAGTGTAGAAGCGTTGAAAGGTGAAATCTGGTCGCTGAACAGCCAACTCAAAGCAGTACGTTAGCATTCGAAAATATCCAAAGTGAAGAGCCACTCAGCAGTCATGCCTTATTGCAGTCCATCTTGGATCGTGAACACCTACAGGACCGGGTGGTAGAGCTTGACTCGTCTTTGGCGGCTGAGAAAAAAGAGCCGATGCTTTGGATTGCGAGCTTTCCGAGCAGGTGAAGTAAAATCAGAAATAAAATTCGCGTTGGGTGATCTTTTGAGTGATTTATGGAGTCAGAGCACCATGTGGATATCTGATCCTTTTACTGAGATCATTCTCTGAAGTTATCGATTGTATTTCTAAATTTGAGTGATATCTGTTTTTGTAAGTGTATATCATCATACTTCGGTCTAATAATCTCAAAAAGTGTATTAGTTGATATCTCCTTTCAGACGGAACTGACAGAAAAGGCTACTCGTCAGGCAGCAGAGGCTGAGAATGAAAGTAATCGGCGTCTTGCCGAATGCCTGGAAATGGAGACGCGAAGGTTTGTCATCTCCATTTGTTCAAACTCATGGCAAACAATATTATATTCTCCAGTGATACAAATCTCATAGTAGGATTTTGACCTGTTAATGATCTTCTGGAAAATCCTTTCTTATTCAGAGAGCAGGTGGAGAAAGCGTACGCTCAGCTTAGCGAGTACTATAGTCAACTACAAGCTGCTTATAATGTCATCTATGCCCAGTTGAAACAGTTGGAGACGGAGAGGGAAAATGATAGCAAACAGCAGAATGTTAGTGCAAAGCTATGGCTTAATCCGTGAGAGATGTGTTTTGTCCAACTCTGATCTTCTCTACTACAATTTTTAGGCATCCGTTTCTATTTCAAACATCGACAATGTTTTATCCGTGGTAGACAAGATGATTTCGGTGAGTAAAGGCGTTTTTGCTGCATATCTGTCCCTCTATCAATGCTTATCAAAGCCCGATATGAATTTTTTCGAGCCACGAATCGATTCCAATTCGTATTGTGGTGGAGATTTTTTACGTTTGACTTGACTGTTTAATCTGAAATAGAAGGAGGGCATCCAGAGATTTTTGCCAGTGAGACGGAAGTCTTATATTTGTCGATAGCTGAACTAATTTTTTGAAATTCGTATAACGTTCTAGTTTTTTTTTTGTACAGACCTTTATCACGAACACTAATATTGCTGAATATGAGGAATTCTGCTCAGCAGATTCTGTCTTCGACTACCTTTCTTCGTTATAAGAAGTATTGTATCACGCATAAAAATCGGGTATCTAACGAGGCTTTGGGTAGAACATCATTTTGGGAGAAATTACGTATTCCACTGGAGGTACAGAATAAGATCTCTTCCACAGGGCTAAGACCCATTTTTGATATGATTGGTTATCAAAGAATACGTGTATTTCGTAGAAAACTAGGTGTCACTGATTCAAACTGGTCTTGAAAAGCTTCGACGTTCTACTTTTAATGTTGATAATTGTTTTTAGGAACTCAAATTGGAGTTGGAACGCTCAGACTTGGACCTTGATGAGAAAATTTTGCTGATTCAAACTGCTCTGAGAGCAAAACTAACCGAGGTACGTATGAATTCATAGCGCGTCATCTTGTACAGGAGTTGCTAGTACACGAATAGATTCATTAGCGCATTGATCTCAATACACAGTAGCAACGGTGAAGAATTATGTGTTCTAGCGACTCCGTTAAACTGTTCATGTTGATGTAATGGTTTCGGCTTTTTTTCACGTTTCTAGTAAAACTCGTTACAGAGCCTCAAATGTGAGACTGTAAGGGCTCTTCCTTACTTTAAGCGATTCGTGATTTGCTAAACCTAAGACCATTTCCTAAGTGTTGAGTGGTATGCAAAACTTTCACCCCACGCGCCCTGATACGGGTAAAACACGGGTTCGGCTCCCGCGTGGAGTCGACAATTTTGCAAATCGCTGAGCGTCCTTGGATATTAGATCTATCATCATAGCACCGCTAAAATAGTAGTGAAGTAAAAATTATCATTAGCGGTACAAAATTCTGGTTTTCGGGCGGAACTATTCATTGAACCGCCATAGAAATTTTATAGAAGCTTTCATACAGTGAATTTTTTGAAATTTTTTTTGGCCATGCAGTATCTACTCTTTACTTATATAATTTTGAGCCAATAATTATTTTGAGACTTCGATATTTCCATAGATCTGTGTTCGAGAGAAAATTCAGAAAAAGAATATTTTTATCTCTTGACAGTGAGTTCCTGCCTTCGCTACTACTTTTCTCCGTTGCTCTCGCTTTGAATCATACTCACAACATCAGGCGCTTTTTTGAATCGAACAAAGACTTTCCACAGGACATTTAGTGCCACTTGTCGCTGTTGGGACCGTGGTCCCACCTCTTGTGCACTTCAATCTCCGTACAAGGGAATTCATTGGAGGTGTTATTTTATTTCTAACGAACTGTCCTTTCAATTAATTAGATCTTGGACGAGGTTGGTACTTCTCCTTTTTTAAAATATGGCTAACGTTCCGGTGACCCCGACTTCGTCAGGGCCCAAGCGTGCATTTTATACCATATCTGGTTAATTTGTTAATATAAATATTTTCAAAGGGGCGCATGTGGCGCAGTGGTTAGAGGTGCTATGCGTCGCGCACAAGGTGAATGGTTCGATCTCGCGCCCATGGATCACCAAGCTATCCATTCCTCCGGGGTTGGCAACTTTGTACCAGATATGCCCCTGACTTGTCTGGGAGGATAAACTGCACTAACTCGATACAGCGGTAGGCCACCGCGAGACATTGTAAAGGCCTGATATGCATCCAATCACAAACGAAGTTCAAAATTGAAGACGAATGCACGGCGCATCTCTCAAGGATTGGATCTACGTCGAAAGCCTTATACATTATCCTTCACTTATGTACGTCTAGGCTTTGGCGAAGGCGGGAGCGCCGTTACGTTAGCCATCAAATTTTGAGGAAGGAGAGATATCAACCTCATGCAGGTTTCAATCCATGAAAAAGACAGTTTGTTAGAAATTTTACATTTCTTTACGCATGCCAAGGTTTAGAGAGAGTCGGACTTTTGGGCCACTATTGTGTTATCTCAACTGGTTCATATTCGTGTTATCTCCATACTTATAAGTGGATATTTTACATATGATATATATGGTGCAATAACAACAGCAGTACAATTGAAATAATACAATCATTCATGTAATGCTTCCTACGCTGGGTATTAGAGATGCAGCAGAGGTGGGTCCACGTTCCCAAAAAGGTCAAAATTAGGTGTCAAGAAAATGCAGAGTGAAGCTGCTCACCTTGATCTCGTGACCACCCTATTCTCACTTTCTTTTTTAATCTTTTTCTCAGCTGTGGAGCTGAGCACGGGAATTTTTTTTGTCTTGTCTTCGCTGTCTTTTTCACCACGGAGGGGTATATCGACAATGAACTTTAATTTATCTTTTACGTACATCATTTAAGTATATATAGTTCAATTTATACCAGTAAGTCATTGCTCAGTGAGAGAGCTTGTGGCAGATTAGTGAGAGGTGTTCTGCTACACCCACTTGTCGATGGTACTAAATGAAGTTCATGCACCTAATCCCTACTAAGCCTTCCATCATTTCGAGGTCGGTGGAGTGATACTAGACCTGTCTAAGAAGATAACAGCACTGAATTGATAAATCACTGGGTGACCGTATGTCATTTTGAAAGCCAGAAATGCATTTGCTTACCTTGAAGTTTACTAGATAAGGACGAACGCACGGTACATCCCTTCAGGATTGATAAACTCCGAGAATTCTAAAGAGCGTCTAGTTGGTTGCCTCTTCTGTTTCACTGCTTCGCTATGATTAATCAGTGTTATCGAGCCTTTTTCCTTTATTGGCTGTGCACTGTGTTACAAGGAAATGTGGGATTTTGAATGTGGATTAGATTCGAATTAAAGTTGGATTTACCTAGTGACAGTATGTTCAATAGCTTTCACATCTGATTTTAGCTAGAAGAGCATCGTCTCGCCATAACAGAACATCGCCGAACCAACGAAGCGCTTCATGAACAGTTACGTTGTCTTGAAGAGGAAACTCAAAAGATTGGTGGAGAAAGCAGAGATTCGAAGGCTCGTCTTCTTCAACTCGAAGATGATCTCAAGTGGAAGCAAGATGAGTGCGTTAGCCTACGCAGACGAGTTGATGAGGTATGTGCAGTGGTTTTTCGTGAATTGTGGCTAAGATTTCGAAGAGGATCGTTCATAGGATTTCGTATTGATATAAGTGGTGTAGCTTTATTCAATTGATTTGGACACCTTGATCTGAATGCAGAAGTTTGTTACAAATTCTTGAGCTTTTACGACATTAATCAGCCCATGAAATGTATTGAATAGGTCACTGGTGTAATGGAAAAGTTGGTTTCATGGTTTGGGGCTTCATTTAGCGTGGCCGTACAAAATCTGTCGTCAATTTCTCTTACGATCTTTATCGCTTTTCTCATTTCAAGTATACACCTCGATTGTCTTACACGAATTCTACTGCTTGAGAATGTCCATCATCCTTTCTGTATTCGTATATCAGCTCAAAACTTGTTAACTGTTTCTCCATTGATACATGTTCTTCTCAACTTTTTCTACCTCATCACTCGTTCTCCCTGCGCACTTTTTTTCTATTTTGTAGTGAGTGATCGCCTACATACGACGTTCTCGTCGTTTCTATTTGCTCGGTTAGATATCTTATGGATAGCTCTACCTTTGATGTTCTTTTTTGTCTCTAGTCTTCTATACTTTCTGGTGCTTTACTCCCTTTTTTCTTCGCAAAAGTTCTACAACCTAGTGAATTTAATGGCAGTATGATGATAATATCGCAATAACAGCCAGCCATTTTTGCAAAGTAAGAAGAAGCTTTTACTTTCAACATAAGTCGACTTCACATCTGGTGTACGGATCCCAACCTTTCTTCCATTCAATACGTTTCCTAGCCTCCATGTTATAGAGGTTCTCGAGATTTTTTGCTCAAGGTTCGACTATATTGATCCAACTAAAAATCTGTCGATTCTCCCGGGAGTCCGGGAGTAGCCGAGGAGTGTTCTACTTGGATTAATGAGTGAAATAGATGTAATAAGAATTTTCCGACTGCGTAGTTATGACAAGCTCGGTGAAGTTGGAGCGGCACCGTCATTGAGTAGAAGTGTGCACCCTCAAATTTATGGGTGCTCTTTTAAATATAGTAGAAGCAAATATTCGTAGTCAAAATATGTGATAACAATCTAATAAGATCTATTGCAGCTGCAGTCGACCATCAATCAACTCATTTCACGAAGCAAGGAAAGTGACGGTGCGTTTTACTCGAGAAACCGAGTGTTCTAAGCTTCCTATCCAGCTGCTTAGTTGGGATGAAGTGTTTGTGCTGTCAGTGTTCAGTCTTTTGGTGTTTTTTCAAGTTCTATTCCATCAAGCCACTAGTGCAGTTTTGCTGTTGTTTTGTGCTTCTTTTGTTAGGACAAATTTCTTTTCCTGCACCAGCAGACGCATTCCCATGAACCATTTGGTATGAATGTAGTGACATCGACGTATGCGGGTGAATAGAAAGGGACACCTGGAAGAGTAGAAATTTTAGGAGAGCCGTCGCCCAGAAGAGGTAAGGGTAACTATGATAACACAGATCCTTTCATTATTATTTGAGCCAACTTGTCATGTGGTCTGGTTAGGGCTCTTGTACAGCCCGAGACACGTGTTTCATCCTTACAGACTCATCAGCCGGGCAGAACCCGTCGTCTGTCGATCTTTTTATAGTCAGTTCTCTCGGGAGCGTTACACTCCTTATAGAGAGTTGTCGACGGCGTACGTTTTACACTCTATGTCAAGCGAAATTTTGACCTAACACAGAGTGTTTTCGCACTCGATTGCTAGCTGGCTGGTATTTTTATCATATTATACCTTTTCTTCGAGTGCTTTATTAAGACCACGCTCAAATTCCAATAGATCCTTTCATTATTAATTAATGAAGTCATAATAATGAAAGGATCTATTGAAATTTGAGCGTGGTCTTGATAAAGCACTCGAAAGGAAAGGTATAATATGGTAACACAGTTGAACTAACTTCTTTGAATAGAATTATCTCCCTTATTTATCGCTTATTCTTAATTTATCGTTGTGGGTTTTCCTGATTGAATAGCAGTTTGAACGCAGGGCTATATGGCTTGATTTGTTATTTTCTGGCTAAGTGGTACTTATGCGGAATGCGATGCCAAGGACCCGCTTGTATGGAAAAAACCCCCGTGTCGTCCTGTATTGGTTAATTCATATTTTTCTGGAATCACGAATGAGCACGAATTCCTTGTGATCGTGTTAATGAAAATTAAGGAACAAAACTTGATTCGTATGAAGTTTCTGAAAACGGAACACAACTATGAGACTGCGGACAACTGAACAGTCTAGCGTTTATGTCTCTTTGTTTGTCGTCGCTTCCACGCAAGATTTTTGCATCTCACTGCATGGGTCGTGATGGTCCGTTGTCTTGACTTTTATTTTTATCTGGCTTTTCCAAAATTCGAGTGTCTTTGCGCTTTGTTGGCCTCACTTCTGCTGCTGACCGCTGAGTTGCCGTCGTCTAACCACTGTTCTTTACGGTGATGTTTGGCGGCCATCATGCATGTTCACTGCTTGTTCTTGCACTGTAGCCTTTTCTGATGCTGTTTTCAAGTGCTTAATTTTTCTGAGTCAATACATCGGTCACCAGAATAACCAAATGAGGTTGAATTTTGAAAGTCACCAGCGAAATTAATTAAATCCATCTCTTCGAGTTTTCAACTGATACTCACTTTATCGAACTGGAAAAAAAAATTAAGAGAATGAAAAAAGACTCATATAGCCACCATTCATTTCTCTGAAAAAGTCGAACATTTAGAGAAGTTGGATCATAAAGAGACCACCACAATTTGAGATGGAAAGTGCACGAATGCAGATCACGGCTTTGATACATTGATTCAAATGATTCTATCGAATTGTTCTACAGCTAACACTTCAAGTCGTTACATATTTAATCCTCTCACTACGGCATGTAGCGAAAACGTTACAAGCATGTCCGTGTTGTTCGGACGACCTACGGATTCGCGCGACCCCCATTTTTCTGGTACTTTTATTTAGTGACGATAAAGATTCCTAAACGATATCACTATAGCGTCGCCGTAGGGAGAGGGTTGAAATGTTTTGCGGCTGTGCATGATGTGTTGTTTGCACGTTGGGAACCTATCGGGTCATCTCTGTTGCTTTTGAGTTGACGGACGGCGGAAACTCAGCGGCGCTATTGCAGCTACGCCGTCATGTCGTCTTCGCATTGAGCTCGCGATTTTAGCTGCCAAGTTGGCTACTCGTCAAGCGGATGTGGACGCACTCTTCCGAGCAAACGCCGAATTGGCTCATACTAATGTACGACTGCAAAATGAGTTAGATGAGAACGAGGATCGAATGGTTTCGATGAATGACATGGGTCATGTTCCAGAACTGCAGGTAGGATGCGTTGAGATATTGAAAGAATAAATCAACTATATGTTTAAAATTACTCCGTGTTCATGATTCTTGCTTGCAAACAACTTTGTTATCCACTGTAGCACAGTCGTTGAATACTTTGACGAATCAGTGCCATATCCTGTTGATAAATTTACACGAAATTGTCATAAGATCTTTTTGTTGTAGCTGTTCATGTAAAGTACTCCACTAATTTTTACTCAACGTCGGAAGTAATGCGCAGATTGCTTAAAATAACTGGTACTTCTATGTTAGACGACGGCAAATGAAAAACTGGCCCGTTCGCTCGACAGGAACTTTTCATTGGAGTGCTACTAATCATTCGAAAGCTTAGATTTCTGGCTAAAGCCCGACGTCTCCGATTTATTGAAACACCCTTTTATAACTATTTGAAGTTCAAGATACCACTATATTTCGCACGACCACGTGTTTTTTTCTTATTTCGCTTAAATTTCGCTGGACCGAACTCCTTAGAGTCTACTACCCATTTGATAGCACAGGTTTCGAAGAACTCAAAAATATGTTTGCTTTTTGTAAAAGCTTTTTCGCTAGCGCTGTAGGAGAAAGAAAAGATCTGTGTTTTGAACCTCACCTGACAGAGCTTTTCTTCAGATTATTGATAATTATGCAGTAGCGTAAGTTTCAATAATTCCAACGCTATGCTTATGTTCAGGAAATATCTTTAGCAGAGCAAATAAGTTTGAGTTTTACTTTTTCGGTGAGCTTGTTTTTGCTAGTTCATGAGATCGGAGCCGTTCGATCGATGCCCGGGCTGTTGGGTATGTGAGCTGCAGCTTGTTATTCAACTGGGAATTTTTCTCCACTTTGGAAGGATTCTTAGATAAACGATTGAGTCAGATACTGCGAATGTTCCTCTACACGTTGATATGCTTTTCGTGCTCTCAGCGAATTATGCGTTTGATAACAATGAATGCCAACGGCAGATATGAAACATAATCTTATTTTGGATTCTACAGCGTTATAAAAAAGTCTTCTTAAAAACTAACTTTAGTATAGCTCTAGCCAGAGATTCAAGCTTTCGAATGGTTACTAACACTCCTATGAAAATTACTGTCTACCGAATGAGATCGGATTTTCACTCGTGGCCGTTTTACATATAAGTACCTAAAAATGTATAGGAGCTTAATCTTCATCCATTCACTGGGTTAAACTTCGTTGGTAGTCGTTTTGCCTATTTTTGGGCTACCCGTCATGCGGTATTTTGCTATTGAGATTTTATTTTGGATGAACATGATAGGCTAGTAAATATCACCATGCTGATTTCGCTAACATTTGAGCCAATAAAGTTCTCCCTAAGGCATCGATTGTTGTTCATGAAGCCTTTTTCTGTTGTGGAACAGTTGATATCAAACATTCCATCTATGATGGTTGGTGATTTCGGTAGCTTTAAGACGAGTGACTAGCCATTATAGAACAGTGCTAAGGCTTTTTCAGTTTTAATCGCATTCTCTTGTGGTGAGTACGATTGGGAATCTATAAGTGTTTTGACCAACATGTAACCTCCATTTCTTGTCAATCATGTGCAGTTAGTTTATGGTATCTGCAAATTTCTTACAATAAGGTGCTTCACGGCTCACATTTCTCACGAATAGCTCTTGCTGAGAAGTTAGAGCTAATGTTATGCTTATTTCTGCCATTAACAGGTTTTCAACACAGCCAATATTTCTTTGCGAATGATTAAGCATTTAGGCGGAATTGTTGAAAATGCGACTGAACGAGCGATCACTCTTGCAACAACTCACTGAGCTTCAAGAACGTCTCGACGATGCAGAGGGGAAGCTAAAAACGTTGGCTTCTGAAGAGAAACCACAGTGTGTGTTGATGACGGGAACTCAATGCGGGGATGTTGATATGACCGAAGTGTGTACTATCCTTCATAATTTTCATACAATATTAAAACGTTGTCAATACAGAATCGTCAGCACACCCGTGAGGAACAGCCAACATTGCGTCCATCAACGGTGGAATTAGATGTGAACGAATCCATGGAGTTACGCAATGAGGTTCATTCAAGACTTCACTTTTATATGGATTTGTCTATTGTTATCAAATAGTAATTTTTTTTTCTTAGGTAAAACGGTTGGAAACAGTGGAAAAGTTGCTCAATGAACGTATAATGTGTTTGGAAGACCAGTTGCTTGAAGGCGAAGAAAGATTACAAGAGTTGGAGGAAGAACTTGCTGACGAACGAGAGAAGATGTTAACTCTTAAGACCGACATCGCCGCCATGGAGAACAAGTCTGCCTTTGGATGCGGTCAACAACAACGATTAGAAAAGTCTGGTGTTGAGCAAATCAGTTTCCAAGGAGAAGTTGACGGAAGTTCTTCAATACGAGATGCCGAAATATCGACTGACGATTTATGGAGAGGTGAAGAGCTTGAAAAGGTTAAGAATGAGCTTGAGAGAACAAGAAAAGAATTACTGGATCAGAAGAAACTCACGGTTCTTTTGGAGTCATCGGCAAATGAACAGATTGCTGCCAACGAAGTAGAGAGGAGCGGACATGTTCAAGAAATGGAGCGTATAAAGTGTGAATTGAGCAGTGTTAGGCGGGAGCTCGAAGTTGCTCAAGAGCGCTTAAGAAGAAACCAAGTTCCAGAATTAGGAACCGAAAATCAAGAGATGGGATGGGAGTTGGAAGATTTTCAAGAGGTGAACTCAACAGAGATGTCAGTTATAGTTGCGAAACCACAAGCGTCAGAGGAATGTGAAAGCATACATAAGAGGGCAAAGGAGGAACACAGAACAAACGTAAATGTAATGACTGCCATCCGGAACGACTTGAGTAGTGCTGAAGTACAAAAGAGAAATCTGGAGGCTGTTAATGAGCAGGTCAAGGTACTACATCAAGAGCTGACACAGGTTGGTGAACAATGCATCCATCGTTATTCATACAGATGGTGGTTTCATTTCTAGAGAAGGGGTTGATATTGAGTCTTCTTATGGGTTTTGACACTAAAGCAATAAACTTTATCTACTAACCAGAGGTAACTGAAATTGCTTAGCAACACTATTCAAAGGAACCGCCATCATTCTGAACACGTCTCTGCCATCTACCAGACAACAAATCAGTTCGCTTCGTGCAGAATCTTCTAAGCTTCTTTTGCTACCATACCTGTCCATACTTGCCGCCGCATGCCGCTCAACGAGCCTTTATCGCAATTTGCTGCTTCACGAGTACAAATTAAGACTCTATGCACAGACCGCCTTTGAGAACGCTGACCGTGCAAAGGCTCAAGGATTTGCATCTAGGCGAGCAGCGTTTTCGGTTTATTGGTGAGTTTCGTGCCGGTAACGCAAACTTGAATGACCAACTGCGCTCCGGACGTCCACACGAAGTTGATCGAGAAGCCGTCATCGAAGGAATTGACGAGGATCCGACTCTGATCATAGAGGCTGATGGCGCTCTTTTTGAATAAAGTTGACAAGCAGCTATAGTTACTTCTGGTTATCAGATTTTGGTGTTTATTGCCCTAGTGTGAAAACTGGCAGTAAGACCTAATATCCTTTAAGGGAAAATTTTTATTTTTCTCCTTCTACTGAGAAGATCTTTTGTAAGGCACATTAAGCGCAAAAATGTGTCTTTTTGAGAAATATCTTATAGTTGCAAGTTCAGTAGTAAAGCTTCCAAATTGTCAGCAGATATCCTGTAAAGTTTAAACTTTTTAGCCGTATTTCCTTCGTAATTTTACGTCTGCTCTGCTATTAGGTTTGATTGCATTGAATTGGGCTGTTTCGTATTCGGGAAAGGGAACAAATGGAATTAGTGAGTAACGTTACACGCAGAAGGAGGCTACCACAGAATGTAGTTCCCGTGTTAGAAAAAAAACTACTAGCAATCTTTTGGGACATAAGAACTTGGAAAACGAATCGTCGCTTATCGAAGCCACGTAAAGATTTCAGGCTTATCAGCGAATTTCCGAGCTGGAATTGCAAATTGAGCAGAAAGTATGTGCACTGGTAGATGCCGAAAAGGAGTTGGCTGTGCTTCGAGAGCGTTTGAGCAAAGTCGAAAGTGAAAGACGCAGGCCAGAGATGCAGGTATTCTCTTACGCGTCTATTTCATAGTAGCTGTCTTCCTTACTTATGCGCGTAGTCATGAAAGTATGTATCCTTTGTTCTTTGAAATTTCAGGTAAACAACGAAGATGGTTGGGGAATCGAGGTCCCATTGGCCGAGCAGATTGTGAGTCCTTTTCATATGTAATTTGTCAAATTTGCAACTATGTTGCCAAAGTGGGGATGTTCTTCGAAGTAATGTTATATGATGACATTCAGGTTGAATGTGACCTAGCTTCGGAACGTAATCGGCGAAAAGAAGCCGAAGCTCTGGCAGGAAACCTACGAAACGTTGCTGCCACACTGAGAGCGCAGGTGTCTGACTTGGCAACTTATGTAACTAATTTAGTACAATTCTTTACTGCTCCTTGCATATAGTGATTTAAGAATCACAATTTCAATTTTGCAAATCTTCAGATCGACGACATCCAGCAAAAATGGCTCGAAGAAATCCAAAACGTTGAAGACAAACAAGCCGAAATCGAAAAATTGCGATCGGTGATCGCTTCCAGAACGGAATTACAAGAAGCAGAGCACCAAAGAAGTGAATCCGAGTTGGAAACCTTATGCGAAGAGAGGAGACGAGTTCAAGACGAACTAACGAGTGCAGAGAATGAGAAAATTAGATTGGAAGAGCAATTGATATCCAGCAAAATGCTCTGCGATGACCTAAAGACTGAACTGCAACTCCAGAAGGCTGGCTATGTTGAGCTTATCAATAAGTACGACGAGACGAAGAGATGTTATGAAGATGCACAAGTTACTTTGCAGGTGAGAAATATCAGATTCTAGGGTCATAAAGCGCAAAGGTTCAATAAAAACATTGGTAGACTCAAATTAGATTTGAAATCTTGGAACGTTAATATTTTAGATTTCTAGTTAGAAAATAGCTTTAATTCTTGGAGTCATTTTGGAAAGATGGCTTGTTTAGGGTCTAAGAATAAAGCTGATGTTTTCAATTTGTGATTTCAGACCGCCGACGCTGAGAGACTATCACTTCTGGAACGACTTCAGAGCAAGGATAACGAGTTAAATGACTTACATTGTCAGCTAGAAGCTTGTCACACACACACAAAGGTACAGTGTTCTCATAAGTTACCATTTGTGAGGTCTTTATAGAATTCCTCCTTATTTATCAAGTTTCTGTCTAGGAGGCAGATCAACAATTAGCTAGTAAACTAGAAGGAAAGGAAGTTCAAGTGATGGAATTGGAGTCCCGTCTTAGTGAAGTCAAGCGTCAACTTGAAGAGAAAGAAATGCAAAATAGTCTACTTAAGGACAGTGAGGCTCGGTTACTAGACTCAGTCGATCAGTATGGATCACAGGCCGAGAAGTATGTGGTTTATCCAGATTAGATGAGCATATCAAGCGAAAAAATTTGTTACAGATATCAAGAGGAAGTGGCGCGACTTCAAAAAGTTGTAGACATGTTGGAAAAGGAGAGGAGGGAGCTCGAGGAGAAACTCGAGGTTCGAGAGGAGGAAATGGAACGCACACATAATGTTGAGAGGTGAATTAATGACGGAAGATTGTTAGTTCTCTGTTTTGAAGCTCCTGAAAAAAATATGATATAGTTTCTTACATTTTTCACCTTCATGTCTCTAAAAGAATGTGTTCAGTATTCACGGAAATTTTGATACTGATGTTTGCATTTTTAGTGCCTCCACTGCTTCACTAATGGTTACTAATGAATCTTCACTAACTGTGAGTTTCCATCCAAGCGTTTTTGGACTTGCGTGAACTCTTAAGTACAAGTTTTCATTCAGAATCAACAATTAGAATCGCTAATTGCCGAGCGAGACGAATTGCGCCATCAGTTGAAGGAGGCCGAATCTAGGTTAAATCTCGCGGTCCAAGTAAGCACGAATGCGGAGTTTATATTTTTTTGTTCATGGAATCTGCAATTAAATATTTTCTAAATTTTTGTTCGGAATTCAGTCATTTTCATGTGTCACTACAAACCGAGAGTGCTAGATGTCGCCGAAAATGCGGTGTTGTTGAGTTGGCATATAGTTTATAACCTGCTCATCATTCGTACATGATGCATATTCACTGAGTGGCATGATGAGTGTTTCTATGGGTAACTACCTTTCAACGGAGGACCAGCTAAATTTGTGGAAATTTGTGTCCTTCAAAGTAGAAGAATTTGTGTGTGATGACCAAAAGGCGTTCGATACCTCTTTTTTTCTTTGGTTATCTGTTTTGAAGCCGTCTGTTGAGGCGTAATTATTAATCTGTTTGATGCTGCATACAGTATGTTATCTTTGCTTTAAATTGTCCTACCAAGAACGATTGGTTCAAAGCTTTTGAATGCTTTTTCGGCAGTTTTCCCATTGCTTGGAAAGGAGAAGAGCTCGTCGATTTCAAGAATTTAGTTATATCAGCGAAAGTTATTGCTGATTACTATATTAGTACTAAGTTCAATATGATGAACACCAACGCTATGATCGGTTTGTCTCGAGAGGGTTTAGCCATCAGATACGGCGACTATTGGTTGTTGGCTTGCCGGCGTGTTACTGTAGCACGATTGCAGTGTACAAAAACGTTATGTATCACATGTAACAGAGTTGTTTATCTTGAAAGAGCAAAATCACAATGTAAAATTTCTAGTTTTAATATTCTATCATCTCATACTATGCTGCAAGGTAGCCATATCGGATAAAAGAGGGATCTAACGAGTTATCTGCAAAGAATACGTCAATCTTTGCGAGAATTACCAGGTCGTTGATTTAGGTACGTCTCTGGGCCTCTTTACTTCCTACACCCTCTAGGTCGACCGCATGTGGCGCAGTGATTAGAGGTGCTCTGCGTCTCGCACGAGGTCAATGGTTCGATCTTGCCCTCATGGCTCACCAAGTCATCCATCACTGCGGCATCGGTGAATTCGAGCTCAGGGTTGTCTGGGAGGATAAGCAACACTGATTCTGTTCAACGGAAGGCCACCGCGAGTTATCGTAAAGGCCAGATATGCATACAATCACCTCAAACGAACTTAAAAATTGAAGACGAATACTTGGCTTATCCCTTAGTGATTGATCAATACCGAGAGCTTTATTCTTTATCGCTTTTACCCTCTAGGTCGCGCACTCCTATAAAAGGCAATACTCTCTCGTCACAAGATTACTTCTGTGATATACCTCACTAAGAAGGAGTTTCCATGGACGAACCGCCACTGAAATACTGAGTTTTACAATCCAATTTTTGCAAAAGTTCGATGGGAAGGTGTTTCCGTTGAAAAAGTGCAGTGAATAGCCACTGGAAATTCTTTGAATAAGTATGCTCTTTGTCCGAAGCGAACACACACCTTTGTATCAAAAAAAATTTTATGTTGTCTCGAAGGGGATAAATATACAGCATTGTGTAGAACACAGTATTCCCTGGAAAGAGTTGTACTCTATCTTTTTCAATATCCTCTGACGACGTGCATTTTTTTCTGACATCGTTTCAATTTTCGAGTCGTCCAGATCACTATTAAAAATCGGTTTTTAGGAAAAACTCTCCATCACTCGCCTATATGAGCAGCTTCGCGCGCGTCTGGCAGCACGTCGTCAGGCGAAAGTTTCTGGAGCGGATACGTCACGACGTTCTTCTACAGCTGCTTCAGAAAAAGATGTACCGCAACAACAGCAAGCCGTAAACGAACCTGCTTCTCTTTTACTAGGGCATTATGGGTCTTATCAGGTGAGCAGACCAAATTTTGACTCAAACAGCACTAAAAATGAAGACCACTGATTTTTTCTAGAATTCGTAAGAAGTTTGTGTGCTGCTTTTTTCATTCTGAGTTCTTTTGCTCCTCTTAGAAGAGAACGAGTTGAACTGCTCAGCCATTTTTGAACTCTAGTAAGACGGCGTTCATCATTAAAGCATTCACTAAACGTTAGATGTTATTTCCAGGTATAAGGACTTTTATAAAAACTGGATGTAATATAAATCGACTTTTCTTTATCCTCGGCAAAATTAATAAGTCATATTTTCTTTGTAGATTAAGCCAGTAGCTCAAGGTGTCAATAACAATTTTATTCGGTTAACGTTTCGACGTCTTTCTCTTCTTCAGAGCAAATGAACTGAGTCAGTCGTCCTCTGTCGTTCGTCTTCGTTGTAGATCTTCGCCTTTGTTTCGCTCTAATCGAACCTTCTGCAGTCCAGCTTTGCTTAGATAAAGAACCTCACTCGGCAAGCTCCTACTACTGAGTTTGAAAATGAACAATGCCGAGGACTCGATTTAATTATCAACACCTTGTGCTACCGGCTCTGATCAACGAAGTAAATATAAAAAGCTGAATATTTTAGTGTAGTTATGCAGCTTGTTAAGCAGCTCCGTACATGGAAATGAATAGCAGAACATCCTTTATTTCTTCTATGCGGAGTCTTCAGCATTATTCATTTTCGTACCAGCAAAAGATCGCTGCACTGGGTTAAACTTGGTTGTCTCAAAAAAGTAATGGTTTTTGCGCACGAAGATTATCTTGGTATTTTGTCATCATATGTGAACGTCGTTTATCTCAAAATTATGATTTTGTAATCGTATTTTGGCGCGGATTGAGGCGCTCGTGACTTAGTGAAGTGTTTCTTCAGGTAGCGGATAGTGATGTGGTGCGTCGTCGTTCAGGACATCATTAACGATGATGCTCGACTGATGTTTTACCGGTATTTATGGGATCGCTTTCCCCTCCATCCGCAAACAGAAGGGGCTTCGAATGAAGTTACTTTAATTAACAGTACATTCAATTGCGCATGTCTAGTATATCAGTATATTTTGCGGCTCAAAGGTCACCTAATTAAATATTAAAGCTAAGCATTCGGTATGTATGTTGTATATCTTGTTAGCAAGAACCTCTGACACGTTGATATTCGTATTGAGGTGTTTGTTTTCTGTTAAGTCTTCTGTTGGGATATAGGAAATAAATACTTTGATAGTTGGTGTAAAAGACATGCGGGAGGTTTTGTTGACTTTCTCGTGCATGCTAAACAAGTATGGAAGAGATTCCACATAAACTCTGTAGCTTTTCTATAGTGCTCGAAACGTAGAATACTACTGATAAAGTTGCCGTCAGTCAACCTGAACTACTTGATATTTCCATTCGACCCGCCGATATATGTAAATTATTCAATAGTCGAAACGGACAGCATACACGTTGATTTGTTGTCGTCAAATACAACAGAAGCGATCGGTCTCATGCCAACTTTTCGTTTTTTTTTTTTGTGTTTCTTCAGTAAAAGGTGACTACTAGACTGTCAATATACGCGATAAGGAGTGGAGACTGTAGGTTCCTAAAAAACTCAAAGGTCGAGGGGGGTTACAAATATCTAGAACGATTACTCATACAGCTATAATTTCAATGCAGCTTATTTTAGGTGACTGGCTTTATGTACACATTCGAATGATTCTTCAATTTGAAATACGTTGCTACAGATATTGTATTTATTCAACCGTATTATGAAAAATTCTCATCAAGATTTACTCCTCCATATGAGGCAAATAATCAGTTATCGGAAAACCAATGTAGAATCCCAACTGACATGTTGGGTTGGCAAGAAGTTTTCCGGACTGTTTCGCGTGTTAAATTTTTTATGCGTTTAAGTTTTTGTCTTTACTATCGTTCAGAAGAGGTTCTTTCGGTTATTTTGATATATAACACTTATAAATTTGTTTTAATGTGGAATTGTCCCTTGAGCAAAAACGATTGTTGATGCTACACGTGTATCGTTGCGTGCCAAAGCAGCACCTGAATAGCAAAGGAACTCAAACGATAGTAGAATAGCATCAACAGTCGTTTTTGCTCTAGGGACAATCCGCAAGAAGCTGCTCTAAAATAGTAAAACAAGAACCTAAACGCATGATAAATAATCAACAAAAACGAAAAAGTCCGGGAAACTTCTTGCCAACCCAATAAAAGTAGGAAATTCGATATGCTTTATATGCTTTTCACCGGATATCCAAAGCGCTTCAGTAAATTCCAGTTGCAGGAAAACTCGTGTCGATCACAAGGATATAGCGAGGCAATCGACCGATTCCTGGAAGATATCGAACATTTCTTGGAAAATCAAGAGCACAATTACAATATTGTGGAGGAGGTTGTAGGTTGGTAAAAATAAGAAGAGATCACGAAAACGCTGCTTTGAAAGAGTATTTCGAGTCAATATTTACTTCCTGTATCATTCTCTTGTATTTAAAAGATGACAGGAGAAAAATTTAGACTTAAATGAGAAAGTGCTTTTGGTATCAGAGCTTTACGTATAGGATATGGTTGGTTTCTGGTCAGACTTTTCATGCTAAAAGGAGTATATTGTTTGAATAGAGAACGAATAATCAAACAACATTTGGCTGTGGTTTCAGATTTCTGAACTAGACAATGTTATGAGCTTTGAAACTTGCTGGTGTCTTCTATACAATGACCTAAATCAAATACTGCGTAAATGCTAGAACTGAAGTTTGGATGATTATAGCTCCTTTGTAGAAGAATGTTACCGGCCTCCTGCATATAAAAGTTCCGTTTGAGCTCTACCCGTTATCAAGCTCGCATCATCAAACTTCTATGTTGATCAAATTTTAAACTAATAAACTGGTTAAAAAACTTGAATTACGTTTTGACTCTGTGACTTTTGAAATCTTCGACTTTGAGGTCAGCAAATGTAATAATGAAGGTAAGACTTCTACCCAGTGCCGCAAATTTCCGAGTAATTCGAGCTGACCCGAATGAAGTATTCTAGAACCTATAACTTACAAGGGCTCATAATGAAGTTCTGACTAGATGGTGTGTTCAAGCAGTGAGAAATGCAAGCATAAGAGTTGATTGTTTGCATTGTGAACGATAATCGTTCTCTGTCAGTGTGTCAGTCCTAAGTCTCAAACTTGCGACTCGTAATATACCGAAAAAGCCAGCACTTTTGTTGGGTTTATGAGGGACGTAGCCCAGAACTCCATTCGCTGTTTGTAATTTTATATGTATAACATTTTTGGTTGTTCTTAGTAGATATACCGACCATCTCGACTAATGGTAGTTTGAACAAAAACGACTTAAAGTTAGTCGTTAACAATAAGAGTTGTCAGTGTGTCATATAAAGGGTCAAATAGCGAATTATTCATTTCAGTCGTTTTTTTTTTGAGTCATTATTGCACTCGTTGACGCTACATGTTTTGACCAACGACGGAAAAATTGCTGGTTAACCAGAATCTTTTGCTCAAATTAGATTATGTTGCGACTGTTTTGTTCGGAAGCATTCAACAATTTCAGGCTCTGTTATCTGTCTACTTGAGCAGAAGAGTAATTACGATAGAGTCGTGACCCCTTCACTTTGAAAGAGAAGAGAATCAACTAGGAATTTCTCGTTTCAATATTGCCTATAGAGGTAAAAAAATTTTGTGTAGCTGTAAATAATGAAAAATTCGCTTTGAATATAGAGCATTTTTCTCCTAATTTATGCCTATAGTTTTTCTTCATTGCTTTATTTGCCTCATATGTGCCTTGAGAAGGTGTTACTGCTCTTTCACCATTAGTACTTTACAAAAGTGTCGTTTATTGTCTAGCCTCGTCTTCTAATCTGATCAAATCGCCATCTGTTTGTACGTTTCTGTATTCTTCCTTCTTTCTTTTGTAATTAAGCAAGATGTTTTCTCTATGGGTTCAATTTTTTCGAGTGCTGCCGTTTGTTTTTATATATTTCAAACATTCGAAATAAATATACCTCAAATCGGCTGACGTGAGTTATATTATAATGAGGGAGTGCCAATACGAAAATGAAGGAGCGCTAATGTGTTTTTTTTTTCTTCAATTCTATATGTCTCATGCAAATTTTCTTTGTGAGCCCACTGCGAATCTCGATACATGTGGTATGCACCTATAGGTCAGGTAAGCTTTGAAATATATCATAGATTGCCAACCAATGAGATTGAGCTTTGACGGGAAATGCGAAAATTGCTTGCTCTCTACCGCTATGTTGCTATGAGAAGAGTTTCGACATAACTGATCCATGGCATCGACTGTTTTTGAAACCTCGCAACAAACATTCAAAATAATTTTGAAAAAAAAGCCTAAAGCCTGAGCGAGGTTGGTACGCCAGGGCCATACACACGTTTTCCGGAGATCTCGCCCTTCGACATAATTTTTCAGTGTTTTTGAACGACTATAAAAGATGTGTATAATAGATGTAATATAGCATTTTACAAGCGTTTCAACAGGAAAGTGGTATGATCTTACTTTCAACACCGTGTTCTGACGAGTTATCCATATCGTTATCAACACTATGGTCCACGTCGGTCGCCATATCATTCTATGAGACGGGTCTATCCAGCGGATCTATTGATAATTCTTTGATCGCCCGTTGGATTGAGCGGTTGACTTGAATCGTCGTCGAAGGGAATGCTACATGGCGAAGAAAAAAGCACTGTCGCGGAAAACTGTCAAGAAGACTTTGGATTGTGGTGACATGGTATGGATCTGCAGATAGCTTCATTTCATTGATGTTCAAGTGATTTATTTCATAGCATTGCGAAGAAAACATGAAGGTTGTGTGATAAATGACTAGCCGTTAATCTATCCCTTGAGAGACACACTATGGTACAAAAGTACTTTAGACAATTGAAGGTGATTGTACGTCTAACTAGTCAACATGGTGACTTGCTGAGACCTAGTCATATGCGAATTCAGCCATATACCAAAATCCTCAGCCTGACACTAACCACCTTTTGGTAGCTGAGAAGGGCTTGGATAACTCGAGCTACGGATTGAACCAACGATCATGTCTAATGAAGGGAACGATTGATCACTAGGCTATATGCGAGGAGTAAAACTTACCTTAGTAGCCATTGTCTTCTTATATTAGTAACTAGCACGATGCTGTTACGAAGATTTGCTTGGAATTATTCATTTAAATTGCTCGGAAAGTGGGCAGCGTAGTGGTTGTGATGTCGATCAAGGTAAGCACGGCTCTTGTTCGATTCACCAAACCTCTCAACCTTCATAGATCGGCAAATTGCTACCATACTTCTTTAAGATCACCAGCATTCAACTATACTCTTGATGAAAGATAAATTCTCAGCCAGCAGCAGGATTCAAACGCATAAGCTGAAAGTTCGTATTTGATGGATGGGAGGTAACAAATCAAAAACAGAAAGTGCTGATCTGCTTAGTAGATGTGGAGTATGGGTTGTGTAAGATTTTAAATTCGCCACGATGAGAATTAAGTCCTTTGACACTAGCGAAAAATTGAAATTTTCATGTTTGCTTCACACAGTATAGCTTATCGTAGAATTATGGGAACATCTCACTGTTTACTGCGAGCAGCCGAACCGAGTGTACGATGCGTTGAAAGAAGAATATTCCATATGAATTCGCCGAGTTCCAAATCTTACACCGCAAAAAAGGCTAAGGAAAAGTTTGATGAAGTGGTGGTAATCAAAGTCTTGCGGCACTCAGCCTATGGTCCGGATGCTGCGCCGTCCGATTATGGTCTTTTCCACTTAATGCAAAATTTCCTGCGTGGACGCCGATTTGAGAGATTTGATCAAGTAGAAGAGACACGTCAGGAGTTTTTCAATTTAAAGCCCGGAGAATAGCGAATTGGAACAGATTCCGAAGCTTGCAGACTGTGAGCAGAAGATTGTTGGGATAACGATGGTCTTCATTTTGAATAATGATTATTGTTATTTTTAATTGAATTTATGCATAAACTTTGATTTTTCAGCGGAGATCAAGGGACTTTTTCCTTAACCTAATGTCTTGGTACTCTCCTGGAGTTGCAGTAGTATTAACCGTCCTATATGTATAATACATAATTGGATGATCGAATGATATTCTTTGAACTCTCAACACGCTATCCAGATTGTTTTCTTATCCAGACGCTAGACTTCTACCAGATTGGTGCTTCGTTCACACCATCATTGATTAGTTTTGAAATGGTTGAATTCGTACCTAAATTCGGTGTCGAGATCTATCCGCATTGACATATTGAGCGCTGCTTGACCATGATTTTCCCAACGATCTGGAGGTATCCACGCTATTTCTGTTCACCCGAAAGAGCCACGAGTCTTTCTAGATCGCAAATGTGATTGATGATTTGCTGCGCAGATGCGCATACAATGGAAAAACTTCGAAATTAAATGAAATGTTAACGCTTTCTTTTGTTTCAGGTGGTCAAGAAGCAGAATGACTTCGAAGAAGAGACGTTCATGTTGCGGCAACAAATTTCGCAAATGCAGGAGGTATATATATTTATTTATTTCTATATTCACTTATTTTCAGTTTTCAAGCTTCAGTGCGTTTTCAATGTTTTGTCAAGTCTAGCACTCAAATATTGAGATGCCAGTTTGTATAATCCGAACAAGGTCGTTTAGCACTCGATGAGGCTTATTTCGGCCTACAACAAGAAATTGGACATCCTACGTCGTGAGAACGAGCAACTCAGCGAATGTATGCGAACTTGTGTTGCACCAGTACAGGTTCTATTTCCAACATAAATTTGTTCTTTGTATTACTCGGTAATTTACCGGTTTCTTAGTGTAGGAAACGATTTCCTAAAAAGCCTAAGAGCCATTTTTCAACAATGAGTAATCAAAGAAAACCAGTTGTTGTCATTTACTATACAATTGCACACTTCGAGTATAAGATAAGGGCATCCACTGCTAGGTCGAAATCCTATAGTTTGTGTTTGTCATAGTTTTTAACGTTTTTTTCCCTCAAGTAAACAAATTTAGGTTTCAAATACAATGTGCGGAATGATGACTCCATATGAAATGACGAAAGCAGGGCTAGTGGAAGTTGATGAACTTAGAGCACGATTCTCTTCGGCACTGACTGGACTGCTATACGTTCACGAAAACTACGATGCCGCTTCAGCACTAGTCAACTGTTTGAAGACCGAGGTTTCGGACCTAAATACAAGGATTACTGATCAAGAGACGACTATCGAGAATATTAAGAGATTTGTAATGGATAATTATCCTTCGGAAATTGTGAATCAAACATCAATTCTTCTTGAAGGGGAAATCGGAACACGATTACTGGTACAAGACGAATTAGAGGATCACATGTTGAAAGATGACGAACTAATATTGGAGAGTGATGAAAGTGATGCTAGAACAGAGCATACGGAATTTGGCATGAATATCAATTCTCGAAAGGATGTCGACGTTGATCAAATCTCGATGAGAAACAAAGAGTTGGAGCAAATGCTTCTCTTCGAACGGAAAGCCTCTGGAGAGCAGTTGAGTGCATTAAGAACTTTGTTTTCTGAACAAAACCTCAAAAATGACACACTGATAGTGAATGTTAATGATCTGAATGCAAAATACACGAAAGCTGTGAGAGAACTGAAAAGCATGAGTAAAGAAATGGAAGTAATGAAGAGAGAAAATAATGAGCTTTTGGAGTGTAAACAACTTCTGTCCGATCAATTAGAGAAATATGAGAAAAATACGCAAGAGCTGTCAGTTCGCTATGAGGACGAATGCAGTAAACTACATGAGGAGAAATTGAGACTGAGCGAGTTGTGCAAGGACTTGGAGAGCACTATCTGTGATTCGCATCGAACTGAGCATGAAAAAATGAAGGATTATGAAGAGCTCACGAAGCGCTATGAACATCTTCAAAATGTGATCTCGAATGAAAGAAAGGAGTTTGACCGGCAACTAATTGCGTTTAGGAAGGCTAGTGCAGAAGAAATCCAAAAAAGCAACGAATTGATAAATTGTCTGAAAGAGAGAATTACGTCAGAAAAGAGAGCATATGAGCTCGTCGTCGACAGTTACAACACAAAGATGGCAACGTTAAAGAGAAGTTTTTATGCTCTGCAGCAAGAGAAAGAGAGAAAGTGTGAACAACTCATGGTGGCAATGGCCGAAGTAGTAAAACTCAACGATGAACTCCTTTCTGTTAACGAAAAACTGTCAAAATGTGAGCTAAAGGTGATCGAATTACGATCTTCGATTTCTGCAACGGAAATGGAAAATCAAAGAATCAAAGAAGAGGTGACCATAAACACTTACGAAGATGATTTAATCTTGAATGTCTGGAATGCTCATTTTAGAACGTTCTACTATATACAAAAATCAGAGAACTTGAATACGCCGCCAGATCTGCTCAGCATGGAGGGAAGGCTCATGAGAATCCCGGTGAAAAAGGTTTGTTATTACGGTTAGGACCACAGTTTCACGTTATCTTGACTTGACGTATTTCCTCGTTCTTACTTTCAATAGGGTGACCAGTGGGGTGTGTGGCTCTAATGAGGCGGGCGAGACTGCCGAAACGTACGTAAGCTACTGACGCGTTATCCTCGAAAATGCTTAAAGCATTCTCTTAGACTATTTTAAATGTTGAAATAGAGGCTTAAAAAACAGTAATGCTGAGTGATGTGCAAAACATTTCGATTTCCACTTGACGCAAAAGATTTGCACATCACTCAACATCGTTCGGTATATCTAAGAGATCATACCATACCACCGCTCATACCACCGCTAAAAGGACTAAATTAAAGGAATTCTAAGTTTCAGAAAAGTCGACTGAAAGGTTTGTTAACAATCGTGCCATTAATTCATGATTACAGTAAAATGGCATCTAGTTCCATCTTATGTTAGAATCAGTCGCTTTCACATCGCAAATCGTAGTCAAAATCAGCGCTTCCATAAAAGATGAAAGCATGCAGATCTGGAGAAGTCTGGAAAAGATTTCCTTCTTCACAAATGATTTTGCCGGCTGATGAAAACAAGAATTTTTATCGCTATGCACTACACATATGCAACATTGTTAAAGGCGTCCATAATAGATCCACTGGTGCTGAAAAACTGACATTAGATTCTGTGCTTTTTAGCCACCACAACGGCAATCCTATGGGATCCCGAAAGTCTTGTTAGTGAATTTATACATCATCCAGCTAGGTTTCTAACAAATTAAATTTTCTTTGACTAACAGAGTCTCTTCGCAGCTCTTTACAGTGCACTCAGGTTCTATCGCGAACGATTTCCTGGTCCTTCATAGTCAGTCTTGGGCTTTTAATTACTGCCCTAACAAAGCGGACAGCAAATCCATGATATACATTTTTAGCATCGCTTCAATTATTTTTTGTGGTGACTTTATCTATTGAAATTTTGTAAACCAAAAAAATGTCCTTTCTTCCCATGGAATTATCTAATAACCTCAGCACAATATTATGGCACAGCATCAATGTCACACAGATTCCAACTTCCTGGAATAGCGCATGTGGCGCAGTAGTTAGAGGTGTCCTGCGTCAGACACGAGATCGACCGTCCGACCTCGCGCTCATGGCTCACTCAGCCATCCATTCCTCCGGGGTCGGTAACATCGTACCAGACTGGTCTCAGTCTTAATAGGTAGAAAGGTTGAGGTAAGGCGACAGCATTGTTTCGTTCGATTGAGAAATAAATATATATCTCATGCTTTGAATAATTACGCCTATAAAACTCTTTTAAATTTTCCGAGAATTCACTTGCTGTTGAAATTTTGTCCACTCATCAAGTTTTCCAAAAAATTCACTTTCTATAATGTAATCGATATCTGATTTTACAGCTAAAAAAATTTTATATGGGAAGAAAGCTCAACTTCGAGTACACAGCGGAGTTCTAGTTCATTAAGCGTGGAATCTCCCCAGGAAATCGCGAAAAAGGTTCATATACATTCTAACGTGAAAGTTGCTTGTTTCAAAGTTCAGTTAATACTCAGTGGTTGCTGTCATATACAGTATTTGTTTTCAGGAAGAATTTTGGGATTCATCCGTTGAGAAGCCCTTAAATAACAAGTTGACGAAGACGATGAAGAATTTTCATCGTGCTCATCAGTGGTCATCCAATGAGTGCGTGGCTTTCGAAACGTCGAAAAGAATTGACCCAGATCATTCCTGTACTTCTGGAGAGAGCAAACCTACGCGACAATTCAATATTAAAAAAGATCGATTTAGAAACAAAGCTTTTAATGAGAATATGGAAGAAGATAACGTTGATTGGTTGCATAGAGAAGCAGAAGCATTGCCATTCCACGAGTTACAAGCTCGAAACGAGATCTGGAAGCAAGCAGAAAGCACTAAATTGTCCGAAGATCAGGTGACAATGCCAGTGAAAGCTCATAGTAATCACTGCATCGAAATGGAGCTCTCTTTGGAACAATCCAGAAAATTTGCTATCGTAATAGCTCACCTCAAAAAACGTCTTCAGGATAAAGATTCAGAAATTCTTCTTTTGGAAAAAAATATTAGAGAAATGGAAGAGCACAAAAATGAAGTAGAGGCTCATGATTTATGCAAGGGAACCCGTTCGCAGCACTCACTTGGATCTAAGGTCTGTTTTTTCTTAGCACTTCTGAGGCCGTTTTATGTTCGCTAACGTTAGTCGCGCCACAGTAGTACATTCAGGAAGGTAGAAGCACCATCCACGATTCATCTAACCATAATAATCCTTCACAAAAAGAGTTATATACGAGCAAAAAACAACTCGAGTGTGCCGCAGTAAGTAATATGCCATAAAGGCTGATAACTTTTTGTGGAAGTCGGAAATGTTTGCTTACAGAATGAAATAATTTTCAGTGGGCAGAAAATGACGGAAATGTTTCTACGATGACGAAAAATGCGGAAGAAAGGTAATAGCACAATTTATCTATTTCTCTTCAAAAGCCACTGTTGAAAGAAGTTAGCACGTCTTCTTTCAATTATTACCTTTGAAGTGTTCTTATTGATGTTGCTGCAGATATCTCAAAGCAGTGGAGTTATCTTCCTCTCAAGATAAGAACGCATCAACTGAAGATGAAAGGCTAGGGACTATTGCTCAGTTGTTTGAGAGGAATATTTCACAGATGCACGTGGATGATGGAGACATTGCTCAGGTCCTCTTTCCGTCACCACGTAGAGTTGTTTTGTGAATTTGATCTGCCTTTAGCTAGTTCTTCTGCTAACTTCACAATCTGACGGTTTCAGGCAGAGAAGAACGTGGAGTCAAGTGAGGAAGGAATTTCTCGTACACTGCATGACCTAGCAGAGCAGGCCAAAATTCACCGCGTTGAATTTGCCAGAATGGTAAGTTTTATTTTTGACATGATCAAATTTCAGATGTTCAATATTTCCATTCTTTGTTAGGGAAAAATTGCGCAGCATAAGAAATAACGCATCTAGAGATGTACATCATCAAATTTGAACTCGCTGAGCAAGTAATGAATAGTTATGCCTTTTTTTTTTATAAAGAATCCCGTCATTCAAAGCTACATGTGAGGTGGTTGCCATTCTTGAGAAAATTACTCTCAAATACATTTTGTAGAGAAACGTGTGAAGAGTGGCCCCTTTTCGCTCTAATTTCTTGAGAACGTAAGACTCATTTGGTCATGGTGCGTCTGACCAGTATTCACTTACAAGCTTAAAAATTTGCATTGATGGCCGATGTCCTAGAACATTGATCTCTGTAGCATTATATGACTCCGCCAAACCCATCTATCAAGGAAGTTTCGTCATTCAAAGGTACTTCTCTTGTCTAATCTATTACTTTCAATTACCAGCTCGACGAGAGAATAAATCAGCTGCGACAGGTCGATGAGAAAAAAATGGACATGACTCGTAGGTACGACGTCAGGAATTTTTATCTTGGCTATTCAGTCACATTGGCCGCTACATGCATTAATTTTAGGATTACTGAATTGAAGTACATGATTGCGTCGCTGTTGCAACATCGGAAGAGACTGTCAACGGCTCCATCTGACTTTGATGAATCGAGTTTTACCGACAACGATGATCAGTCACCAACTGAACGTGCTCCTACTAAACATGTTGCTGTGCAAATTAGCGGCGAGGTATGTGCGATAATTGATTTGTCATGCTTCAATGACTTCAGTAAATGTGCAAATATTGCTACAAGCTCAGAAAAGGCCTCATCAATGATCACAGCAGAAAAAATCGGCCTTTCTTGTCATTTTTTTTTCAAAATGTTCTCTAGTTCTGCGATTTCCCCTCGAAGTTCGCCGGGATTTCGTCACTGATTAATCTGTTTTCACGTCGCATCATTGGCCTTAGACATCGTCGAAGTGGAGTTTTTACGTTTCACTTCCGTTATGCTCTAGCAGCCTACGCCTTCATTCTTCACTTGATGCTCATGCACTGTTGGTTCTTTAGCGCATGCCCATATTAAAGTTTAGATGATTCACTTATTTGAGTCTCATCATTGAACTCACATGACATTATCTTCTTAGCTATTCGTTCTTTCTTGGAGTCATACTTATTTCTTCTTATTTGACGTTTTCATCTTTCATCGCGTTTTTTCTGTTTTTTTTTCAGTTTGTTTATAGAGCACCGTTTGTTCGTGTACTCCTTGTTCATAATTACAGCATTTTTTTTGATCTCAAAATTTTCTCTACATAACTCCAGATGTGCCCTTTAATCGACTGTTTTTTGAACCACGCTATAAACATTCAATTTACTTTGAGAAAATGTTTTGAACAGTTTCGAGGTTGATATGTCAGCGGCTTACGTACGCTTCGGCAGTCTCGCCAGCCTCATCAGAGCCACACGCCCCACTACTGCTTGATAACAGTCATCGACTGGAACATAATATAGATTCAGGCTGTACCTAAACATGTTTTCCCGTTCTTACTATCGCTTAGAGTGACTAGTGGGGGGTGTGACGGCGGGCGAGACTGCCAAAGCGTGCGCAAACTAGTGGCATATCAACCTCGAAAAGCTCAAAACATTTCCTCATAATACAAGTTCAGTGCCTATGAATGTATGCTTATAAATGGAAATGTTGTTGTTTTCTGAAGCAGTCTCTTAAAATTTTTGGCTATGATTATTACTGTGGTGATAGTGGCTATTAGCCGCAGTCTTTAATTAAGTGATGTTGATTTATGACAATAAAGTTTTGTACGGTTGAAGCAACTCACTTTCCCGCCACTTCACATTGGGGCTGAGTAAATGGAATTGGAAACTAAGCCAAATGACCGGAAGTGTTGTGCGCATTTGTTCTGATTCAATCGTTCGTCAGATTGATGTTAAGCAGAGGAGTCTTTGCTGACACTTCGTATTTGGATGGTCTTATTGATAAATTGTCATATGGGACAGGTTTGATTAGGGAGAAAGATTTTACAGGGTGTTCATGATTACCTGAGCTAATTTTGCATGCATCACCGTAGGCTCACGCTAAGCAAACTCAGACCTTCATTTTCCCATCGAAAATTTCCCGATGTGCGAAGTGAATCCGGAAGTGTTGTTTGTCTTTTGTAAAATATCACCCATCCTATATACTGTGTACATTTTCATGCACTAGATTAAAACGAAGTCGTTATTTGGATTGAAATCACCCTCGGATAGAATGACATTATGAAAATGTATTCTTGAAATTCTCCTTCATGTCGGTATCACGCGGATTGAATTTTGAGTGTAGAACAGCTACAATTCGTCCTGAGCCGCTAGGAGTCATGGTTAGAGTAGACGGCTTTCAGAATAAAATATGTGATTACCGTGCTATCTATAAATAGTGAGTTAACTTAAGTCACCTTGAATGATTCTATTATGACATAAAACATGATATAAAAACATTTGTGTTTTGTTATATTATGAAAATTCGCACCAGAATTGTCTGGAAGGATATAAGAGGACTGGGTGAACTGGTAGGTCCTCTGACTAATTGTGTAGACCAAATATGCATGTAACAACCTCTCTAGTACTCTCAGACGAACGCCTGTTTTCAGTTTGTTTGCTAATAGACGACGTCTTTTGCTCCTCGCGGTAATACCAGTGGGAGCTTACTGCGCCACTCTGCTAGATTTGTTAGCCGCATCGCCTTTTGTGATCGCTCTATAAATCTGCTTTTCTTCCAAGGTTTTGGAAAAAAATTCGCTCTTTTTCTATCCTGTGTATGTTGCACGTTCTTCAAAACACTCTTTTATTCTTCTAAGTTATATGCGGTTCTGTGTACAAAAAAAAACAACTGTCTACGCAATTATGTTGTCAACATTCAATGAGACTCGCATTTGTTTCGCAGAGAATATCGAAGATGTTTACTTGTGGTGTTTGATATCTTGTCATTCTAATGGTATCCAGAAGTAATTTTCTTTACAAAATTCGTTGTCAGATCGTTTGTTTTCTGACATTCATCGCGCCAATAGTCATCGAGCATCTCGCGTGTTGTTTCTTTCGCTGGACTGCTTGAGGTCTTCGTCTTCTTTATAAAGTATGGAGAATGCTTGTCAAGACGTCCTTTATGTGATCTTGGAGATAGCCGTGCTGAGGCGTTCTCATATTAGCTTTCGAGAGAACGTGGGGATGTGGAAGCAAGCTTGGTTCATGATGGCGCGCATCACTATCACTGCTCTATCGCACCACAGAGTCATTATCGCGATCAGAAATCAGATAATAACGAATCGCTTGTCAAAAATGATGCCACACACGCATGTGATTCCACTTCTTCAAGGCAGGGCAGTTCTGTGTCTTTTCAAATACCACTATCTATGGCCATACGCCCTTTTAACCAGCAATTTTCCTCTCACCGAAAATGAGAAATAACTACAGATGGAATGAACTTTTTGGTTCAACTCTATTGATCCGTCTTCACAGGATATTTTTTGTCGCGGATCCCAGTACTTCTAACATTCATTGTTTATTTGTCTTCTTCTTGAACGTCGTAGAATTCTGGTTGCATACGCATCCTTGAAATCTCGAGGATAGCCTGGCTGTGGCGCTCCATAAGGCGTTGTTGTTGACTGCCCTACAGAGCTGGGCAAGGGGAGAGGTAGGGCGAAGCTCGGCTCCATCGAAGGAAAAGGTCGAAAAAATTCTACTGGTCCGAAATAAGCATCCACGAAAAGGCTTATGACACCCTTAGATGTGTGTTAGCCATTACACCAACTTACTATGATGCCTATATGTGCCACTTCGTCGTTAGGGTTAACGCTGAAGAGACTTGAATGCACAGTGCATTTGAACGAATAAATCAGCAGTGAATACCTTGTTTTCTAATCTTCATCAAGAGTACTGAGAGAGTAATAATTTCCGTACTATTTTCCCACTTCGATTTCGTAAAAAAGCTTGGTATTACTTTGCTGAATACTATTTTTTTGTCTATCTGCCGTATTATTGCGCGTGTAAGCTTCTAATTATGGCCAATGCATAGATTCGCTTTAGTGACGACTTTGAGTGGTAAAGTAGACGTTGTCACTAAGCACCAAAAACCACTTTTGTCAAGCAGTACATCCATCGCCGTCGGCAGTGAATCGGTCAGCATCGTTTAGTTTAAGATGGATGCTACTGCGTTCTCGGGTATCTCTCGCTGATTTCATGTACGTGGAGTATTGAGGTCAAGACCGACGGAGACCTACTGTTGACTGTTACCGACCGCTGGTCGTTCTCCCACATCTTCCGAGGATCTGTCATCACTTTCTCTTAATTCTCTAATCCTCTCAATATCTTGCGAATATGTTGATAAAATGGGGCGTTTTTTGTGAGAGTACTGCTTCACGATTGATCGTAAACCTATGTGCTCTTCGCAGTTGTCAAAAAACTTGCATCTTGAGTTGGCGATGACTGCCGTCTTCCCTATTATCGCATTAGTGAACCATATTTTTTGTAATAAATTAGTCTCGTATGCTTACAAGATCTTTTATACTCGCATATTTTGCAGTATACAATTTCGACTTAGAAAGTGTGTCTTGCCAGCTTTGTGTTTGTTTCCTATCCTCCTTGTTCCATCTGTTCCCAGAAGTAAGGCCAGTTCTAAGATTTCGTTAATCGGTAAGTCTACAGCTGAATTTCGGAAAATCCTTTTCAGTCAATAGCACAAATTTATAAGCCTATGTTTTAGGGCATATCCTTCGATGACTGGCTCGTCGCCACGTGGGTCTAACCCACATTTAGAGTCTTCGTCAGAGGTTCGTTCTATCATACTACGGTTAGAAAGAAAGCTCTGGGGCACTTTGATAAGCATGGGAGAACTCCCATGCATATCATGGGAATATTATAGTTTCTTATGTGTTGAATTTTCTACTGAAGTCCTAGATACTACTCGTGTCAAGGAAAAGTGCCCGGCTTTGGTCAGCCGAAAGCGCGCTTGATGTAGCAAGATAATGCCATACCGCACATTGCTACAAAGGCCAAAGGCAATTTTGATGAACTGCATGGACTCGAGGTCTTGCCTCACCTCGCGTACAGTCCAAATTGCGTTCCATCCGACTCGGGCCTTGCCACATCAATGCGACACTTTTAAGTGAGTCGCCGATTTGAATTGTTCGATGAAGTTGAACGAGAATATCGAGGGTTCTTTAATTCGATGTCGAAAGATTGGTCCTTAGACCAGATCCAAAACTTGGCGGACCGATAGCAGAAAGTTGTAGAAAACAATGACCTTCATTTTGAAGAACAGCTATCATTGTTTTTTCTTTGGAAAACATGCATAAACTTCTATTTTTCACAAGTGTCTCAGAATTTCTTTCCAACCTTACACACTATTTAAGCCCAAATTCCACATCGAATGGAGACAATCTGGAAAGGGGTTGTTCTAATTTTTCATTCAGATGGAATTTCCTTTCAAACGAAACGATGTGATTTCTTGCAAAAAAGCTATTTTACTTACCCTTTTACTTAGATCTCCAAGCACATTTGAACAGACTATAAATAAGGAGTTCAGAAGTATCACTTCATAAGCACCAAATTTCTCCTATGTTCAGGCTCGTGAGGATGCGTATAAATTCATTATCGGTGTATCAGGATCATTGTCAGTTCTGTCGCTGATGACATTATGTCTTGTCGTTCCATCTGTTTACAACTTTGTTGACAATATAGGCAACTTCCGTCGGCTAGACTTTGGCTATTGTGAGGTTCGGAAAGTTTGAAGGACACATCACTGTGATAGACTGTAATTGCTTAGTTTCTAGAATGCGATTACGGACATGGAAGAAGAAATGATATCAATACGAGGAGGTTTCCGACAATTACCTGGAAATCGGTCAAGTCGTTCAGCCGCATACGGGCAGGCTTATAATCCTACCATGATGGCCCCGAACTCTCCTCAGTTTCAGGAATGTCCCGGTTAGCATTTTTAGAAAACTTTCCTACAGCATGCTACAGTGTTCTAATTATGCTGACAACTTAATGCTCTTCATTCCATTTGAATTTACAAATGTTCGGGTGAAACCTAGAAGTTTCAAAAACACTCATTTGTTAGTACAAGTAACTTTATATTTTCTCAGCGTGCTGCATTCCTGGAGAACGTGGACCGAGCGGCGATCCGGGCCTTCCTGCACTTCCAGGAGCTCCTGGCCCTGATGGTGCACCGGGGCGGCCAGGGACTACGCCGAACGCTTCATGCATTCCTGAACGAGTTTTCGAACCACCACCATGTCTGCCATGTCCACAAGGACCTAGAGGAGTTCCTGGACATCCAGGCTTTCCAGGAGATCATGGAGATCCTGGCATTCCAGGACGACCGGGTGCAGACGGACTCGCGGGAAAGCCAGGAGAACCCGGACCGATTGGTCCCCCTGGACCACCCGGGTCAGCTGGACCACCTGGTGATAAGGTATGACTTTGACAAAATTATATTTTGAGTTTCAAAGTCAAATGAGAGATGAGTATGGCAACAAACTTCCATAAGAGTTTGCGCAACGATAAATTCTGGTCTTCATCTTTTGGTTATTGTTAAGGAGTTTCCCACTGCTTCACATGTCTCCTCATATTGTCTTCTTCTGCCACAATGAAGTCAAATTATCTCTTAAGACAGAATCTGATAACTTCAGCCAAATGACGTTGATGACCCATGTTTATTTATTCTATTGAAAAGTTGGACTTCTACTAAAAAGTTTCTCCAAATAGGGTTGTTTATGATTCATTATCATGTCAGATTATGCCATATCTTTCCTTACTGTGTTTACTCTTGCGTGGATCAATATGTTGAAAAAAGCTATCTTAGGGTAGAACGCCGGAAGCACACGTTATCCCAGGGCCACCGGGTGACCCTGGACCGCCCGGGCCATGGGGACCACCTGGGAATCCAGGAATGCCTGGAGAAGACGGCTATCCTGGAACACCTGGAGAAAAAGGATGGCCTGGCCCTCCAGGTGCACCTGGGACGATGGGACTTCCAGGTCCGAGTGGACCAAGCGGTGAAGAAGGGCCAGCAGGTATGGGTTAAATAAGCTAATATTTTCAGTGCTCAGGTTGTTCTAAAATTCGTATCGTGTAAGGAGTTTATGTTCAAAAATGGCGACTTTAGGAACTCCTGGTACTTGTATCTGTCAGGATACTGAAATTGTAATGGCAGATGTATTTGGTAAAATACCCGCTCCTCGAGAAGATTTATACGCCGCCTCTCAAACTTCGCCACTACCAGCAGAGGAATATCGCCAGAGCGACAGCCAAAAAGGGTTAGTATCACAAAGGTTCTAAGACTGAAATTTTACTTGTTTATGTGCTTGCTTTGTTATTAGCGATCGCCTGTGGCGCATTGGTTAGACGTGTCCTGCGACACACACGTGTTCTATGATTTGAGCTCGGGCCTAATGTTCACTAATCTTTCTCCTCTCCTGCGACGTTCAGTTGATACCAGACTTGTCTGGGAGAATAGCAGCACTGACTTGGATACATTGATAGGCCATAGCAATCATTGTTAAGACCACACTCACCTCCAGCGACGCTTTTTGAAGTTCAGTGCGTGACGCATCTCTCAGTGATTGATCAACACCGATAGCATTTGAGCTATTTACCCATATATATTCAACTAAAATTGGTTTTATTTGAACGCTTCTAGCACTGGTGTAGTGTCAATAATAATAGACACAATAATGTTGAGTGATATTCGAACTTCGGACGTCAGACTTTTTTGCTCCTGCCAGAAAATTATTTGCAAGAAATTTGAAAGAGCGACATTCTTTGAACCTCGACATGTTAATAATATGAAAGTGAGAGAAGAAAATAATAACTTGAGAACTAATCTTTCACTTGAACAGTCAAAAAAACAAGCGATCGAAGAAGGAAAGCCCATTTTGCAAAATTTCAAAATTAATATTATTCATAAGCTGATCTTTTCTTTCTCTGAATCAGAACATTTTGTATGAGAAGACTTTCTAGAAACAATTATTCATATAGCTGCCAAATGTGTTGAAAGGCTAAGTTTAGGTCTTCGACGTCATTTTAAGAGCTTTTTTTGGTTTTTTCTGATCATAAGGGGACAAATAATAAACCAACCTCGTTCGATGGAGAACAAGTTTTCATAGGAGTGTTAGAAAATCCTAAGAACTTTAGGTTTCTGGCGACAGCCTCACATAGCTGATTTTCAAGAAGACCCTTTCATAACGCCGTATGATCTACACAGAACTATATTTCAGGCGCGCATATTTCGCGTCGAACAAAGCTCTTTTTTGGACTATTAGTAATCAGTCGATAGTGCAATCGTTTCTGATTCCAACTCTGTGCTTGAATCCTGAAAAGACCGTTTCTTTGCAACCAAGCAGGTCAAATAATTTGAATTTTCGTAAGTGTGAGCAAGGAGGTGTATGGCCAATTCACGTGCCTGTGCGTGAGGCGGCTACTTGGAGTGCTGACGACACTTCTCTAGCGTTCATATAACTAAAAAATCGATGATTATCGCGTTATCGAACGTGGTCGCCTCACACGCGGGCGTGATGAATTGACCAAAGAGTCCCTTGCCTTCACGTGCGAACTTAACTTATTTTACCCTGCTGCGTTGCAGAGAAACGGTCTTCACGGGATGTAAGCACAGCGTTGGAATCGCCAACGATAACGCTATCGAATGATTATAAATAATCCAACGAAGGAGCTTTGTCCGGCGAGAACCATGCGCGTCTGAGAATAGTTTTGTGTGGCTTTTACAACATTATTAAGGGTTTTTTTTCGAAAACCGGCAATGTAGGGCTGTAGCCATAGTCTAAGCTATTCAGTGTTTGCCATCACTCTTACAAAAACTTCTTTTCCAGTAAATGAGGTCATTTTTTCATTACTCCCTTTATAAACAGAAAGAACCGCTTTTTTAAAGACACTTTTACGAGCATAGCATCGTGAAAGAGATGAGTAAATATGTTAGTTGAAAAACGATATGAAAGACCAGATGTTCTTTAGCTCACCTCAAGCCGAGAATGAAGGCGTGCAGGAATCCTATTCAACAAACGAAAATGGTGGCTATTACAACAAAAAACTTCTTCAAAAAGCTCTGACGCATCGGCATCTTAATTGATTGTAGGCCCATCATTTTAGAAAACTGTTCATTGTCAATATCATTTCTGTATCTGCTTGTTACGTGCTTCCATCGCTCATGTTGTTGAAGTCGTTCACGGTGTATTCACTTCATATTGAGCGAATCAGTGCCAAATACTAAGGGTCACTATTTGTAAATGTTCTGTGAATTTCTTCTAGTGCTTTCTTATTCGAAATTGCTATGCCGTTTCCGTGCGCTGTAGGTGCTCTTGACATCCACCAATGAGCAATGATTTTTTTTTTGTAAATTGATAATTATGTGTTAATAAATGATTATAATAATCTAGCAAGTTCACCGCTTTAGTTTGTGACTCCACTCCAGTACTCTTCCGAATTGGTGTTTTCTTGAAAACTTCTCGAAAAATAGGTCATTGTAGAAGAGTGAAATCAAGTGTGACCTTGTAGATACACCGTTTGATAGATGCCCCAAATATCGTAAAATCCGAAACTATTTCCACCAATGATTGATTACCAGCGTGGAATGTGATCACAAAGTTATTAACAACTTTTTGTGAAGATAAAAAATTATGTTGCGTTGTAATCTCACCAATTTCTGTGCAACAGACATTCACAGTGTTTATTTTACCAATGAGTACACAGTGTTCAATTGAACACATCTTATTCAAAAGTAGTGACCAAAAATGTGGGAAATCTAATGAAAAGCTAATGAATAAATGATGTAGAGTGGTGTGTTGAAACTTTTTGCGTCAGTTGGGAATCGAACTCACATTTCACCCTATCCCTATCAACGCTATAATAACATTTTCTTTCAGTTTTCCTACTGACGCTACAGATTTTGAGGAAAAAAAATTTCAAAAAAATACGGGACGGGAGTCACTGACGAGGAGGCCGAAACCTCCGAAGCACCGGTGTATGGCCCCGGCGTACCAACCACGTTTAGGCTCAAAACATTCTTTTTTTGAATTATTTCGAATGTTTATCACGAGGTTTCAAAAACAGTCGATCTTATGGATTGGTTTTGGTCTACCAGCCAAGGTCCATCGACTGAACAGTGGTGATGGACCAGTGTCATTGTACACCACATACACCTCCCTCCTTGTTACAGTGCAGGGCTTAATGTGGGGCAGGGGTCAATGACGAGAAGGCCGAAACCTCCGAAACATCGGTGTATGGCCCTGGCAAACCAACTCTCGTTTTGGCTTAAAACATTCTCTTTTCAGAAAATTTTATGTTAAGACACTCATACAGAATAGAGTGTTCTCGGAGAATCGACTCAAGCTTGAGTTTAGGCTCATCCAATCAGAACACACCAATTTTCCACTTAGATAGATTGAATTTAGCTTCAGGATGATCTCCCTCACAGGTCAGTCTGATGTCATCTTTATTGCTGAGAAGACCGGATTTCTGGTAGAAAAGTATATACAGCATAACCTTTGAAGAAAAAGCTCCAGGTAATGACCAATCCTTGAAAAATGTGCAGTGCATTCGACTCCATCAAGCATCGCTAGACGTGACTGAATGTGCGCCTAATCTTCTCGATGACTTAAGGTGCTCTATTAAGGTATCAGATCAGTGCAGCTAAGCCTCTGACAAGTGGTACCACTCTGCCAACTCTACATGGATGGACTTGGTGATTACAAAGGATTGGATCCAATCACCGTTATGGTTTGCATTGTAGAGCACCCCTAACCATTGTGTTACAAGAGCCCTCATCTCTTATATTAGGACTGTGTTATGATGATGAAGAGCGATTATAAAACGAATCCATCCTATAGGCTCAGTGGACTACGATAATCGTTTGGTGGTATTCGATTGTTGGTGTTGTGATTGTTGCTTTGGATTCGGCACCATTTATCTGTCTCATATATGTGAGAGGACGGTCAAGGGCGGTCTATGTATTATATCTGACACCCTCGGAGATATAATAGGCGACTGTACTTGGACCTGCCAGTCATCTCTATTTATAATCAATATTAACGTTTTTTTACCAGCTGTTCGTTCACTCTATTCGTTTATTCATTCTCATTTCTTGATGTGAGAAATGTATTCAAAGCGCAAAACCTTCTAATCATGAAATCTTTTCACGATCAAACATCAGAAAGCGAAACACTAGTTCATTTGAGATTTTGAAAATTTATTTGTCCCCACATTGTTCAACGATAGTATTCTCTTGATACTTGACTTGATCGCAAAATAATTTCCATCAATGAACTTCTTCCGCTAGAAAGATCGGTGAAGGAGCTGACATTTTAATTGATGATAAATTCGCTCTGGAGTTGCTCAGAGGCTGTTGGGCAAAGCGATTGGTAGGATTTTCAGTGTTTATAGAAATTCTGTGCAGACTGTGTACTCCCTCGTTCCGTGAATGAGTACTGTGTTACGCAGGATTCTGAACAAACCATCCTCAATATTCCAATTTTTTTCCTCAGTCGGTGCAGTTAGGTGCAATATTTGTGTGACACACCTTTATTTCCGACTATTTTTGAGACCTCGCTCGAAACAATTTGATCTGCTAGCATATTTTGAGCTTTTCATGGGCTCTGTTATGGTACCTATGTGTTGCCAGACATGTGTTTGAGCTTTTCAGCTCCATCTGTAGCACGGTGCCTCTCATTTGAACCAATTCCTTGTTACATATAAATAAAAGGGCAATCAACTGTCAATTATTGCAAAGTCGGGTGATTTTTCACTTGATACACGTGCAGTGTAAGTTGCTCATCGTCGAATCATTTGTATGTAGGGGTTTGCTTCCTTATGAGGGATTGGCTCATGTGGAGGTCACCGTGCAACTGATGAGGCTGAAAGGCCGAAACACGTATTTTGAACTATATAAGCGTCATGAAAGACCTCATGAAAGATTCAAAATACGCTATTAGTTTGTGAAGCACTTCTCCGTTGGTATTTGATCTGAGAACCAAGAAAGTCTATACTGTGAGGTTAATATTTGATAATTGTAGCTCTTTAAAATCACTCTTGCTATGTGGTGTGGTGTTCACTGATACATTCCTCGATGGGGCTTCGATCCTAGGCGTGCTTAGGCTCTCTCAAGTGAGAAGCTCAAATTAGGAGTGGTGAAATGTTCAATGCCTCGCAATGAGGTTTTTGGAGAAATATTGGCAGCTGCTAGCACTGGCTTACTTTTGTAAAAATCGCGAGAAAGCTGGGAGATACAGCATTTCAGATTTTGGAATAAAACCGATCTAAGCAAAACTGTAAATAAATGATATCGTGCATCAGTTTACATAATGTGTGAAGACCATGCTATAATTGTAACTTTGAAGTTTACAGCTTTTTCTTTCTTGATCTGTTGGGCAAGTTGTTCGGTATTCTGGGAAACTGAGTGAAATAAAGCGAATCACTCACAGTTCCTCGCCACAGGCAGTTATAGCCCTTGCAAAATCAGTGAATCAACGCCACGCTGGTAATCAAAGCTTGTTAAGTGAACGACGACGAAAGCTTGGCTCTGTAGTGGTAGAGTATCCACGTGGTTTTACCTGAAGTAGTCGTTTTGTCGATGTAGACTGACTTCATGGAATGATGAGCAATAATGTTGAAGTAGTTACATTCAGTGTCTTTATAACACTGAGGTGGTGGAAGTATGAGAAGGTGAAAGAAAAACTACAGCACAGACATTTCCATGTTTTGAGAGTGAAAGAAAACAGTCACTCTCTTGCCAGTCAAAGTTGATAGTATTATAGAACTAAGTAAATTTATCGCAAGTGTTCCCGATAAGTTCGACAAGTATCTCATCTATTCACCTGCGGAATTTTTCCTACTAGTTACTACGACCATTAAGAATCCTGAATTTTCACCCAAAAAGATGGTCCTGCGTTGTCGTCACATTGCTTCCACTTATACGTACTATGCCAGTTTATTTCATACTAAAAATCTAATCGCTAATGCTTCGTTTCTAATGAAATATTTACTAAATACATAGTGAGTAACACATAAAGTGTCGTTGACTGATAATACAAAAGTATAACTGACGACGCTCCCTTAATCGGCTTTAGATTGATTTCAGATAAACGATCGCTAACAATTAGGTCGAATTTCGTATGACCCCGCCCGTCGACGAACAGGTAGCTATCTTTCTAATCACTGTCCGATTCGTTCACCTCTTTTATTTTATCTGTTTTCATATTCACAGTTCTCAATCAAAGACGTCAGAGTCGGATTATAGACACCAATTCATCTCTCTAAAATCTATATTAGTTTGAGGAAAAAGTTCCTTAACACGCGTTGATAATTCGAAGTTAATACATAAATTCGATAAAAAACCACAATATTCATTCTTCAAAGTAAAGATCATAATTATCAACGACCTTCTCGCGACGATCTGCAAGCTTTTGGATCTGCCCGAAATTATCCTTGAGTTTCCAATCAAAAAACTCCTGACATGCCTCTTCAACTTCATCAAATATCTCCAATCGACGTCCATGCAGAAAATGTTCCATTAAGCGGAAATCGTACCATAATCAGAGGGCGCATCATCTGGGCTATAGACTGGGCGCAATAAGACCTCGGCTCGACTTCCTCCGACATCAAATTTTTTCTTGATCTTCTTTGGGATATGAGGTTTGGCACTTCTTGTTGAAACAGCGTGTTTCGATGAATCCATATGGCATGCTTTTCCCTCAACGCTTTGCAGATTCGGTCTACGCACTCTTAAAAAAACACAAAAACATAAAGTAGAACATAAAATCGGAAGTCATCTTATTTGACCACCGACTGCTATGTTATGATGTTTAAGTAAACCCAATGATGTAGAGTAGTGTGCAAAAAAACATTTGCGTCAGCCGGTATTTGAAGCCAAATCTTACTCTTTCCACGTTGTAGCGCAGAAAGAGTGGAGTGCAAAACGAGCGTCGGTGTTGCAACGATTTAGCACATGCTACCGGAAAGAGTAATATCTGGAATCACATCCCTGCTGACGCAAACGTTATTGCACACCACTCTACATCATTAGGTTTACTTGAAACATAAAATGTTTTGGAACAAAAGAAAAAGCTCAAAAACACGAAATTTGATTTTTTTTGTAAGTGTTAAGGAACTTTTTCTTCAACCTAGTCCTTTGTTCTTTAGTTTAAGGCATTTTGAGGAGATTTTGTATCATATTTATTAGTAAATGGCTCGTAGTTATGTAGAAAAAAATTCAGATTTTACAGGCAGAGGGTGACGAAGAAGGTGTCATTGGAAGTCAGAGAAAAACGGTGAAGCAAGTCAAGCAAAAACAGCAGGAACAGCGAAAGAGCAAAGATTTAAACGGGAAGTACGTTTACTTTTATAATGTGGCTACAAAAGTGAAGCTACCATTGATTAATCTTTTTCCAGTATCACTAAGGAAAAAACAAAAAGTGGAATCTCATTCTCTTCTCAACTTCGTGATTTCCTGCGTCGCGCTCTGAATAAGAAACCGAATTTCCGACATTGCAGACGTAGGGTTAGAAAATCTCACTCATTTCATTACCGGTGATGTACTGAAAGGACTTTTCTAGTAAGCTAAATAGAACTCACGTTTTCTAAGGCGTCATACAGTTTTAACGGTTTTCCAAAAGAGACTGAGGACGAGTCAGTGAAATCTAGCTGGTGGATCTCGAAGAGCAATGAAAAAGGAAGGCAACGACAGGTTTGTCAATTTAGAAACTATTGACTTTCGCATTTACTCAGAACAGTAATTATGGCAGTAAAGTCAGAATATTAAGCAATCATTTAAGATTGTGGCAAAAATGAGGGATTCTTTTTGATTAGGAGGGTACAAATAAAGAGCGATCCCATAGGAGTCAGTAACCATTCAAAAGCTGAAACTCTAGGCTACAGCCCCACGTTGCCGGTTTTCCAAAACACCCCTTTATAACGCTGAAGCATCCAGTTCAAAAATTATGTTCCTTACTCACATTTCGCCTTCATTTTATCACGCGTATGATTCGCTAGAAGCTGAAAAGCATGTCAGTTTGTAGAAGAATTTTCGTAGTATCTAACGAATCGTTTTATTTGGAGTTTCTTTCAAATTGGAGAAAAAATTCTCAAATGAATAACAAAATAGCGATCGTCCCACCTCGCCACGCCCCTTCGGCGGCCTTTGCCTTGTCGAATAGCCGGTAAACAACCTGCCAAAAATGTAAAACTTTCTTATTTTTTCTGCTCAACCGTGTTTCCAGCAAATAAGCACATCGCTAAAATCAGGAAAACATTACGCTATCAGATTATTACTAATAGACTAAAGATAGAGCTCTGTCCGGCGAAGTATAAAGTACAATTCAAGGAGTAGAGGAAATCAAAAGAGCTTGTTGAAAAGCAAACACATTTACGAGGTATTGAAAGCTTATGCTATCGTTTGGACTATCACTCTAAGGAAGGAGTTCTGTCCAGCGAGATGGAAGCTAGCTAAGAGAGTAAATACGTAGTTTTATGAAACATGATTTTACTTTGAGTGTTACAGCGTTATAAAATATCATTTTGAAAAAACCGACAATGTTGGTGTAGCCCCAAGTCTCAGCTTTAAAATGGTCAATAACTCTCCTATAAAATTTTTTCTCTACCGAATGAGATCGCTTTTTCGCTTGTTCTCTCTTAATCAGAGAGAACCAATAAGAATCAAAAGCATCAGTGCTAAGACAGGATGAAAATAGAAAAAGCAAAAATTTTGAATAAAGTTAGGAGTTATAGTGAAAGTAATGAATGTTTCAAAAAAATATAAGCAAGAGGCGGAGTGGCGCAATAACTAGTGATGCAGTTTGTCAGAGAGTGATTTCATAAACGATGTTCTAGTTCGATCCTCTCCCTAACACTCTCTTGAGATCAATCAACTAAACGCCTAGAACACCCTGACTTGGCTACCTCGAGATTACAGAAAGAATTGACTCGATCACTATTCTACGACATTCGTAAAGATGACATATTCCTCAAGCACCACTCGAGGCAACACATGAATCGAAGACCTCTGTAGAGGATCAATACGAAGAAGCGAATGGAATTCAGATTTGCTGAGATCCGCACAGTGAATTGCGATAGCGGATCGTGCAAAATAGCTGACCCAAGTATAAATGAAAAGCAATAAAATGAGAACATCAGTAACATTAATAGCAACATTACTAGTATCTTCAGTGATAAATTAATTAGTTAATAGTTCACACTCAGTTAACAAGCGGTACCAACTGGTAACAATAACAGTCATGATGGTATTGTTAGTAATGACAAGCGATATGCTGATATTTCTTTGTCGGCGTAGGTAAACTACATCGAACAATAACTCAAAACCCGACTCTCTCTAGACCTTGAATAACTGAAGAAATGTAAAATTTTTTACGTACTATCCTTGTCTCTCATCATAACTTGCACGAGCTCGGTACGTGCACTTTCTCAAAATTTAACGGCTGACGTTTTGGTGACTCCGCCATCGTATATGGGCGATGTCACGGGTCTTATGTGACACACAGTGAAAAAGCCTTCCATATAAGTATAAAGAAGACTCTGACCGAAGCGAAATTGCCCAACGTTACCCTAACTTTGAGAAAGGAGTCGTGCGAACCTCGTGCAAGTTTTTATAAAGGGACGCTGAACGATGTTACACAAATAACGGTGTAACTCTTCTCAAAATTTTTTTTTTTGCATGAATACAATGAAACTTATCTGAAATTTTTCTTCATAGCTATTTCAGCTGTCCGCTGTCCTCGCTAACAATGGCGAACTCGAGGACGAGGATGTACCAGTTCGCTACCGCTCTGCAGATTGCCTTTAGGTTAGACCACTTTTTGACTTCTCAAAAAGTTGTTTTCGGCATGTTATCAACAATGCTAGACTAATCTCTTTTTTTACAATGCAGCGCAGCGATTTCTCATATTTGAATCAAAATTCAGAACACGACAGGCGAGATATTGGGGAAAATAGTGTAGTGGTTAGTTATACAGGTCATCAAGAAGAAAAATCGTGGTTTGATCCCCTATTTCAGCACTGTGTTTCAGTCCAAGTTGAAATAACTTAGCACGGTTTTCGAGATTGCAAGGATAAACGTCTTGACCGGAATTCTTCAACATTCATGAAGAAAACTACATCGATGAGCAGCAGTCGAAACAACACGCTAACTGCTCTCAGCCTTCCCGGCGCAACTGACGAGGCGAAAAGGCTGTAACCCGTGTCTTATACTGTATAAGTGCCCATAACAGGCCTATGAAAAGCTCAAAATACATCGGCAGATTACATTAAAAACTTAGTCAAATGGCTATTCACCAAAGAACAGACTCAATAGAACTGCTATATCAATAGGCATACCGAATGTGAGGAAATTTTTTCCTCACAACTAAGATGGCTTGGAGCTTTTGTAAGTTGTCACCACAAGCAGACGCTTTCTCTTTTGCATAGAAAGCTTCGCTACCTTGCAGCTTATTGCTACCAGGACGGTGGTGATCACTGGCACTTGTTTACCTCTATTAAGATTTTCTTATTTGACTCGAAAACCTGCAGCTTTGAATGGATTGTTGTGAGGGGTAGGCCTTACGATGCTTACCGCATTTAGACAATTACGTGCATTTCTCAGAAAAAGGCGCTGAACCATTCTCGAAGCCTTTTTTAAAGATGTTCAAATCTTCAAGCTTATACACGAAATACTTATGGCAAAACGATCGATAATAACTGGAAAAAGCATAGTAGAGAATGTGTTCGAAAGGATTTACTCCCACGTGGTGTTTTCTTCCTCCACATTTTGTCAGGAGGCCTCTATGATGCAAGTCCTTCTCATGGAACATAACTCGGATTCCAACTGACAAAATGAAAATTTCAAATGTTATTGTTTATCGGAAACTTGATAGATCCTGAGAAACTAGCAATATCATTTGTTTAGGGAAGATATTTGAGTAATCCACGATGTGGATTGAGTTAGGTCAATCGCTTTAATTCAAGATGATTACTTCAGCGTTCTTTCCGTCTGTATACTTTGTCTCACACTGCCTTTAATGTACAACAATGTTCAAACAACCGTCAGTTATGTCGAGCAAGAAATGGCCTTTTGTGAGGTGACTTTACATTACATCATCTTTATTTCAATTGTATTTCATTTACACTGCAACAATGCAATATCTAGCGCTCAAATGACGAAGCTTTAATGGAACTGGAATATGGAAAAGTGAACTACAATAGAACCCGTCGCTCTCCATTCGACTCATATCAGTTAAAGTCGTACGGTGATGAGGTCACTGGCACTCCGCTCGGAACAGAGTGTCCTGGTGAGTTAGAACGATTGCACTGATCCACTGAAACGAACAAAATGATTCCTTTTAGGATGCTGCATCCCAGGTCCGCCAGGGCCCCGTGGTCCGTCAGGCACTCCCGGAAAGCCTGGCACACCTGGACAAGCTGGAAAACCCGGAATACCGGGAACTACTCCAAACCAAACCTGTCCGATCAACATCAATCGCGAGCCACCGCCATGTCGACCATGTCCAAAAGGACCACCTGGAATCAAGGGTTGGCCCGGATTTCCAGGGGATGTCGGGCCTCCAGGTCCACCTGGAGAGGTTTTACAATGCATCTTCTACTTTTATATACATATGTTTATATATACATATATATTTATATATATATAGTGTATGTACATATGTATATATATATTATTATGCATATATACACATATGTATATATATGCACATCAATATAATGGCTATGTAACGTCATAAGTAATAATATTAGTAAGCACCAAAGTAACTGAGAGCTATTTCAGCGATCATCCATTCTAAGCACTTTTTTCAGTGAAACAGAAGTTACCATTCACAAAATTAAAGACCTACATTAACATATAATACCAATCTTTTATCGTGCAGAAAACTTTTTTTTTACAGAAAGGTCTTGATGGTGAGGATGGAGCTCCTGGAGAACCTGGACCTCCTGGGCCCAAAGGATATAAGGGAGGACCTGGAGCTCCTGGAGAAAAGGGGCCAACACCTGAAGGAGAACTGAGAGAGGGACCACCGGGAGACGACGGACCCCCTGGTCCAGTGGGTGCAAGCGGAATGCCTGGATTACCTGGTCGAAATGGTTTGACAGGGCCTCAAGGGGAAAGAGGATGGCCAGGGATTCCCGGTGAACCGGGAGAGGCCGGATATCCAGGACCTGAAGGTCCGATGGGAGGACAGGGACCACCTGGAGAGCCAGGAGTCTGTGTATGCCAGAATGTGGACTCGATTTTGCTCATAAATCCTGGACCGCAGCCAAGAGTACAAGCAGACAACTATGAGAACTACGGAAGCGATGCAGCTGTCGCAGGTGCTGGTGGATACGGAAAACGATAGCGAATGGATTTCAAGGAACAAATGACGGTTTCCACTTATGCGTGTACAAGCTCAATACATTCCTCAGTAGCAAGAAACTCAAATAATGTTGTAATGTTTTGTGTGTGATGTTCTCTCTTAGCATATTTATCAATGATTCCAGATAAATAAACGTACGAAACTTTGAAGCGAAGATGGAGAAGAATCATAGGTCACTAGATTGAATATATTGGGAAATCTACCAATACAGTGGTATCGTAACAGCCTTCAGTGGTGTCAAAAATAGAAAGGTGCTTCAAATACAATACATCATCTTTTCGTTTCTCCAAGCGTCATTTATTAGGAAGAATGTAGATTAGTTTGGGATCTACTAAGGTAAGATTCGTGATAAAGCAACGATCACCTCTTAGCTAGCACTGTATGGAAGAAAAGTTCAAATTTATAGTGCGCATAATAATAAGTTGAAATGAAACAGAAATAATTAATTAGCACATATGAGGTACGATTCTTATCTCAATATAAGTGCATCGAATTTCACTAGAAAATCTGGACGTTAAGTGGCAGAGTAAAAAGCGTATAGCTGCTATCGTCGACTGATGCATCCGTCTTGTCGACCTTCCGTGAACACGAAATAGTACATTATTAGGAAGAGGACGAAACTAACGGATAAAATACCCGGCAAAAGTTGTCTAGATATCTGTAAAATGTAGGGTGTTGTCCAATTTAGTAGCGAACAAACTTACACACCTGCCAGCTTTATGATAGCGGTTCGATTTTACCATCATCATTTCTCTGACTTCTTCTGTTATATCCGATCTTTGTTTCATCGCCCACTTTTTCTGCAATTTGCTTCTATAAATGCTAGCCAGATTAAACTTTACCAAGTTTCGAAAGCTATCAGTGCTGGTACATTTTACAGACAATATGATAAACAGATATGCTGCGTGGTCATAGATTTGTAAAAGGCTGACATACCAATGGTTTGCTCTTTTGTCGAATCCAATTACAAATAACGTTTGTAAAAGAGTGAAGAATACGAAGCCCGTGATAAAACCGAACCAGAGATCAATGGCCTAAAAAGACAACTTATGGGAAAGGTGACGCGAATATTCTTGCACCAAATTTGTTGTATTTCTAGAGCGCTGATATGATCATAGAGGTATTAAAAATTTCATTCGAAGCCCTGCAACAATCTGGAACCCCAGACTTCTGTTCACTTTATCTTAGGATCTAAATGAATCATATCAATAAGCCCAATATTTGAATAGTTTGGCATAGAAGGTAAAATTGTCTCACAACTCCATGGACTATGAGTATGAAGGATCTTAAGCTACTCATTTAATTATCGCTGGCGTCATGGTCGAATAATTGTGGATGCCCGTTGCGACGGCGCTCGAGCTAAGCGCCGTCCCTAACATCTCCAGCAGGCAACAACGAACCCTATGGAACGCCACAGCCACACTATCCTCAAGATTGCAAAAAGACGTGCTCAACCGTATTCTGCGACATTCAAAAGAAGACGAAGAAATGAATCAATGCTAGGAAGTATTGAGATTCGCACAGGGAGAAAAAAACATTGTGAAGATGGATCAATAAGTGTCAAAAAAGTGTCATTCGATTGTCATACACTTCAATTCGTGACATGCAGTACATATGAAATTTTCATGAAAGCGCTACCCTTTGAAAATCTTCAAATCGAAGCTCAACTCAAATGCACACCTTCAAATATGATACGCTCGGCAAATGTTCTCGAGCACCTGCCGATTCTGTAGACAGTGTGAGTAGCACGGTAATGGCGACGCCGATCCGACCTTCCATAAATTCTTCCGGAAGCCACACACCGACCTGTAAACGCATTGAGATTTGGGAAAGACTCTTCCTTTTTGTTTGTGTGCAGATCCTTGTTCTGTAATAAAAGTATAGAGTGCAAATAAGATGTAGAAACTGATGCGGCTCTTTTCTGTTGAACGGCGACAAATGGTTAGCAATCATACGATCGCCGTAGCATAAATAGTGTAACAATTAAAGTATGCGCCTTCTGACACTGTGACATGTGGGTTCGAGTCCCATCTGACGCAAAAGTTTTGCACATCACTATACATTCAGTGGGTATATTTATAACATTATACCACCGCTAGAAGAGCCTAAATAGAAGAAATTTTGTTTGTTCCAGTATGTTTTGACAAATAGCCTCATTGAAATCTCTTCTATCAATGTTTTCCCAGTAGGTTCGTAAAAGTCACCATAATATCGACTAAATCTGATTTTCATCAGAAAACGACCACATTAACATTGGACCGCGCCCTGCCATTCAATCTTGCGTAGACGCTCGGACCGCCTGCCAGCCGAAAATGGCAGCCGTTCGCAAATGGTTGATTCAGGAACTGCCGTTTGTAAAGAATTGATTCAGAAACCGTATATTCTGCTCAAAAGAAATTATGTAGCCTACTAAGTAGCTTTTTTATGAAGTTCATTCCCAAATCGTGGGAAACAAAAGATAAGGATTACATTTGCTCCGGGAACAAGAATTTCTTTGTTGTTTTCAAAAATCTACAGGTTGTAAAACCTTTCACTGTGAAAAATAAAGTTCGTCTGTGAGTTGAGATAAGTCTGTTTGAAGTTGAAACACTGATCTCTCTCCCAATTTGCCTCGCGTACGCCATGCATAGATTACCTTAAAAGTCGTATAGATGCCCACTGCGCCACGTGAGCTCTATGAATGATTGTATGAAAGCATATTTGACCTACGAGCGGCGGCTTTCGCGCACCAGCCTCGTCTCTCTACCAGAACAAATGCGCTACTAATTTGTTCTTCCTAGAAAGAGATCGCTAGATACAAGTGGCGCCCTCTTGATCATCGCGAGGACGAATGAGCTCAGAAAAGGCAAGCTTCACCCACTAGGCATTCTTCATAGCTTTTCAGCTCAGCAAAATTTCTATCTACATACAATGACACGTACCCAAGAAAACATCAAGGCAAGTGAAGTTGGTATGTAGGTCTGAGCTATGTGAAATCCGACATCTCTCTTCAGCCGAAATACTGCCCGAAGACACGAAAACGTTCCTGAATTCACATCAATTAATGTGTAGAAAATCATGTGTTGGGGAATTGGGAATTAGAACGTCATAAAGCAACCATAACAAGTTAGAGCTGGAAAAAAGTGTTCCAACTGATGACTCGAGAAACACCTATAAAATGCCCATTTCTCAAGAGTTCCATTGCCTAAGCTACCTTGAGCGACACAAAGGCGGTCACAATTTTTGAGTGTATTAATCGGAAGGGTATTTTGACTGCCAGTGATGTGACAAGATGGCTGGCGTAGATCGCTAACCTGTCACAGGATTGAATATGCTTAAAGGGATCGTCACCCTATCGGCGATGGAGTAGATGAGGGCTTCTGTTGCAAGGTATCTCGCAATTCTCCCCGTTACAACTCAGTTATTTTCTTGCTGGAGTTTGAGCAAATTGAAGTGTTTCGATTCCATTCGCACATGTGAGGTCAAACGGCACATACACATGCATTTGATTACAAGGTAACTCATAAAACGCCTTTTTGCTCCATTGCAGGTGACTAAAAGAAAATAAAGCAAAATTTTAACTACGCGCAAACGGCATGTATTCCGGCGTAGCTGGAAATGATGCTCACTTTCTGAGTTTTGTTCCCTTCCTAAGCGGGGTTCTCCTGGCTGTTTTTGGTTTATATTTCACGTCGTATATCCTGTTCGAGCGCATGTGGCGCAGTGGTTAGAGGTGCTCTGTATCGCACACGAGTCAATAGCTAGATCCCGCGCTCATGATTCATCAAGCCATCCATCTCTCCGGGTTCGGTAAATTGGTACCAGACTGGTCTCACAGTTGCCTGGGAGGATAAGCAGTACTGACTCGGTCCAGCGGGAGGCCATCGCGTGTCACTTCAAAGGCCAGATATGCATTCAATCACCTCAAACGAAGTTGAAAATTGCAAGACCAATGCATGGCCCATCCCTCAGGGATTGATCAACGCCGAGAGCTTTCTCCTTTACTACTACCTGTCAAGAGTCTTATGGTCCCTCCACTGATTACTCGAATATTTCATCAAGAAATTCACGGAAAGTACTATTAATCAAAGAAGTAACAGTCACATATTCCGTATTTCTTCTTAAGCCACACACGAGGTGTTATATAATCTTTATTCAAACAGCTGACGTTTCGGCAGCATCGCCTTCTTCAAAGCCTGAAAAGATCAGGCTGTTCACAATTCACTGTCAAAACAATTGTGAGGTGCATTACGAGTCCATGCGATCTCCATCTGGTGATCCCCACTTGGATTAATCAGTAAAAGACATACTAAAAGCAGTGAGTATGTTGAAAGTTAATTATGCGCTTGATGCAATTGAAATGCTGGGTCCGGTGATTTTTTCTAAAGGAGTATTGCAGGTATTTGACTGTTTTGATTGTAGACAACTTGCTCTTTCCAGGCTCTATAGAAGGCGAGATCCCGACGCGTCAGTTGATTGAATAGAGATTATATAACACCCTTGTCTGGCTTAAGAAGAAATTAAGGAATTACTGAAGCATGCCAAGGGTAATAGATAGTCGGTTTGGGAATTGTAACAGTCACAAAGTTCCGACAGTGTAAGGAAAAAACGCGCCAGCCGTGTAGTACTGCTGTCTACATACTCTTTAGCGTTGATTTCTTTTCAGATGAGTTGCAATAAGTAACGATGTTTTACCTGATTTTCTGGCTTTAGTGCACACTGTTGGTTCATAACGATCGATGTAGAGTTCTGGAAGCTTGACATTAGGATTTTTGTCGATAGCGTCAACCCTCCTTGTAAACCATTCGAATCGTACAGTTTCGACAGGATACGCGACTGAAACACTCCACTCATTTTACACGTACCTGTTGAAATACTGATATATTTCATTTTTTTACTTTTTTTTTCGCAAAAACTTCATACAAAAACTTCTAGCCATTACAGTCTCTTTATCTATATTCATAGCAAGACAATTTGAAAAAAAAAGACTATTATGTACATGGCCGCTACGTAAGCAGGATGAAAGATCACTTGGCGTTATTGAACGCGCAGTCTAAAGTTCGATGCTAGGAGTATCCCGTGTCTTGCAAATGAAAGAAAGGATCGACAGTTCCGACCTACGTTAACGATGAATGATCAGGAGACGCCGTGTTCACACGCCAGGATATCGAAATAAGGTGGACCGGACACGTGATGCGCTTCAACGACAACCGATGAGACGAGAGCCGTTACCAACTGAATTTCTTGGGATATCGAGCGCTCTACAGGAAGACTACCGATCCGATGGTACGATTTTCTTCACGAAAGGCATAGAAAGAAGATATAATGCTCAGCGAATCCCTAGAGCCCATTGGGGCTAGTCTTGCACGCCATAGGAAGAAGTAAAGTGTTGCTGGCGCCCGCTCGAGTCACTCGACGACCACAGGTGATACAGGTGATGCAACATGATGTCCATGAGTACAAGAGTACAATAGGCTATTCATTAACAGAAAGATCAATCCTTCTGAAAATATGTCCTTTACGTTTCCATTACCTCGAAATAAAGAATTTTGATCCTTTTCAGCGAAAGAATTTTCATTTTATCAAGAAAGGAAGAAATTTTTGGAACCTACGATGTAATGAACTTCTCACGCACACGATTTGATCAGCAAGTCGCAGGTCTGTTTGTCATGTGGGTACTTGCAAAGTATCAAATTGCATGACGGCTTGATTTTCACCCTGAATTCGGTCACTTATTCCCCACGATCACCTAGATCAAGGCTCAGAGAGTATTTCGGAAATCAATTGTACAGTGAACATCAATATACTCTATATAGGTTACTTTGTTACTAGGTCTGATCGTAATGTCAAACAAGCGCACAACTAGGGCTGAGAAAGCTCATTTCTGTGTTCAGAAAAGCTTGAATTTTTCAGCTAACAGCGGAGAATAGAGTGTAAGGAAAAGCTGTCATCGAAACGAAACTCCGCAATGGGAAACATTCCATTAGACTTATAACAATCGATAGGCCTATTTTTTGGGAAGTCGATGTACTTCATAGAGGACTGAACTGTCAAATGTGCCTTCGTGTTAAGTGTCCCGATCAACCATCACTGGTCACCTTTAGACTGCGTTATGTATTGTACGTAATTCTTACTGTAGAAGTAGCGTCTAATCATGTTTGTACTGCTTAACGCACGTGTTGAAAGGATTATAATTTCAAATTAATATGCATATCAAGTTCTGTCATTATTCCGCTCAGTCAGTAACTAGTCTAAGAGTTTGAATTTACACACGTCAAACATCTCAATGGTTTTGAGAACCCTTTCTGAGCATAATGTGGAAAACAAGCTCGTTCCTAATCCAATACATTGAAGGTCTGAACTTTTCAGACACACAAGAGTGAGGTAGGGAAATGTTTGAAAACAAGATTACCGTGTTTCATAAAGGACAAGTCCGTCGGGAAATATACGCATGAGGAAGTTGAGGAATGTGACTTCATGAAACTCGGCCTCTTTGGCGTTTAGCAAAAAACGGGTCAGGCCTCCAGATCTTCTCCAGAATCTCCTCTTCTTTGACAAGGATTGGCTTATCATATGGGTTGACAAGCCGAGCGTCTCTCCATGACATCATTAGATAGATGTCCATATCGTAGTCCTAAAATAAGTTGTCCACAAAAGTAGGACTGTGAAGAAATCAATAGTGGAAAATAATAACACATCTTCCTATATAAAATTAAATTCCCATCTTCAAAATCTCACGGAAGGTCTAAACTACGATACATTGTAATGTGAAGTATAATCATGATCAAACGTACTCTGATTTCTTCAGTTTTTCATTCCAACTCACCGCTAATTTCGACGAAAAGTGCATTTTACTCTCTTCTTTTTACAAGAGGAAATGTGAACTCACCATTGTGGATGTCTGGAAGTTCGACATTGATTCAATGTAGATACCGAAACGTACAACTACAGCGCTACCCTAAAAGGCTTCATTCATTTGATTTCAAAAAGTGGTCTATTAATGCTGCTCACCGTTCTCTGTCTTTTCCAAAGAAAAACATAAATGCATTTAATTCTCGGGTGGGGCTGTGGTCCAAGTGGTTAGTGCTGTAGGGATATCACAAGGTAAGGTGTTAGTGTTACTCTCTCCTTTACGTTCGTTTCAATTCATGTGGGACACCTTAGCGTGGCTACCTCCAAGACCCCAAGAAGAGTCGACTTAACCGGCATTCAGCAACGGCAACCGTAAACACGTGAAATGTTCGAGGATCCTTTTCTGAAGATGAATTGCAAGGGAACGAAAAGGTTACTGGAAATGCTGGGATATATGCAAATCTGACGACGAGTTGCGAAAAAACATGTAATGTATGTAAACAGTTAGGTTTTCTTTGATGATAAGTGCAACTATCTGAAAGGTTATAAATATATCCAATTATTTTGAGTGATGTGAAAGACTTCTGAATTCATTCGGCACTCAAACCCCATTTCACCTTATCCGGAGCACGTGCCCTGCCCCGTTGCACTACCAACACCTATTTTGCCACTGCTCATTCTGCGCTACAACGCTTCAATTTTTCAACAAACCCAATAATGTAAACTGGTGTGCAAAATTATTTGCGTCAGTCGGGATTCGAACTCAGATTTCACCTTATCCGGTAGCGCGGTGCTGAACCGTTGCACTACCCACGCCCGATTTCGGTTGGCTGTTGACAGATAACACGTTGTAGCGTAGAAAGAGTGATGGGTCGGTAGTGCAACCGTTCGCACGCGCTTTCGGATAGGATGAAATGTATGCTCGCATTCCATCTGACGCAAATGTTTTTGCACACCACTCTACATTATTGGGTTTATTGTAACATCATATCACCGCAATAGGCAGTCAAATGAAATGAAATCTGTCAGCAATCAACCGTAAACGGTCTTTGGTCTGCTAGTCGATATCGACATTGAAGCCAGTTACACTGACCGATATTGGATATATATGTTAATGACAGGTTTTTTTTTATTTAACCGCTTTTTAGCAGAGAGGTATAATGTTAGAAATATATTCAATGATGTTGAGTGATGTGCAAAACCTTTTGTGTCAGACATCAATGTATTTAAAACTCTTTACATGGCGGATCTGATTTTTGCAAAGCCTTATAAACAACTCACTTTGCTGGAAACTACTTCTAAAGTCTACTTGAGTATAAGCAAGAATTTTAAAAAATTGCTCGTCGCAACCAGATGTTCAGAAAATACTTTATAATTCCCATGAATCAGAAGAATTCGCTGAAAGATTATAATAATGATGATTAACCAACCTGAAACACAATCGGAGCAGAGAATGGGTCATACTTATTTTTGTTCAGTACCGGGAGTATGAAGCTTCCACCTAGTGTTCTGAAAAGTGAGTTATTTAGACATAATTTTTTTAGTTGGATCAAAAGCACTCGGAACATGAATGATGCATTCCGCAGTCTTAAGGCCTATGCACCTTGGTTCACAAAAAGGCTTAACTGGATTCAAACTAGATTTTTCAAATGATCCTCTTACAGAGTTTCTTGACTATCACTGCAACTATCCGTCATCCTATATGAATTTGAGGAACGGCTTTCGCCTTGTGGCTACTATCCCAGTCTTTTGTGTTGGCGAGGATTCCAGAGAATTTTTAGGCCTACCCACGGAATACTGGACTCCTTATCACGAGTGACGAATGATTCGCTACATTTCGCTATTAATCCGTCTCCAGTATTTTCCTCTATCAACGGAAAGTGGGGAGGGAGGTAGGGAGCTAAACCATTTGAGTGTTTGAACAAAAGTGTTGTTGAAAATTTGAAGTCTGGTTGTTTGCTAAACTGTTAGGCAGCGTATAGCTTATTAAGTCAGTTCCAAATCAAGCATTTTTCTCTAGTTTCGCTGACTATTCAATCAGACAATTTTTTCGAGACTTACGTTCAAGCTGTTTCCAACAGTTTCTTTTTGTATGAAAAATAAGTCATCATCATCGGCACACCTACTTGCTTGAACCACTTGTTCTGCTGAGAATATCATCCACATCAGTGTCGTTCCTGAGCTTTTCAGCTAACTCTGTGAGATTAACACCTGCTGCTTCTAATGCGGAGATATTGACACCAATCGGGCCTTCGATTTCCACTCCTGTCATGCTTACACGTCTGGAAAAGCAATGCCAGAAATACTGCCATAACAAATAATACTCACCTTCGAAACTACTGCTGTCAAACTCGTCAATAGCCTTAGGTACGTAGTCAGCACAAATCCCTGGAAGATAGAGTCCGACCTGAAATAGAATGCCAGGCTTTCAGCGCTTCAAAATAGCGTAAGCTATAGCACATTTTGCTCTTAATTCTTTCAACATTGATATATGAAAATGGAGAAAACTTATCTTGATTAGCTGACGCGAGTTGATAAAACAGTTGTAGAAATTCGGCTGACGTTTCGGCGACCCGCCTTCTTCAGAGCCTGGACGTATATAGTATTAGTCTTAGTCGAATTTCTACAACTGTTTTATCAATCTCGCGTGAGCTAATCAAGATAAGTTTTTCTCCATTTTCATATATCAATTGATTATGCCGAGGTTATAAAAAGTCGAACTTTTGAATTCTTTCAACATTAATAAAGAAGCAAGGCAGCCTTCGAGGAGTTTCTGGAGCGTACTAAAAACCGTTTCACCTTTTCGAATCGTGCAAATGATACCGCTGGTATATTCAGCGAAAGTCCTTCTACAGCCTCTGCGGAGAAGATGAACAATGTCGGGCTGGAAAAGTACAATTACAAAGATAGAATGTCAGTGCTGTAGCTAATGGAATAATTCATCTCTTTGGTGAATCACTTCGAAGTACAAAGATTAAGTTCATCACATTTTTGAAAGTTACGTGTTTCGATCGCCTCTTATAGGAAATAAAGTATTTTATATTATTGCTATCTAGACGACTTTTTCAAAAAGCTCGTCATAAAAACTAAGATATGTTCTGAGAGATTGTTTTGAGCCTTTTCGAGGTATGTCACTGGTTCACGTACGTTTCAGCGATCTCGCCCGTCTCATCGGAGCCACGCGAGCCAACAGTCACTTCTACTGATACTATCGCACTATCGTACAGAACGGTAAAACATGTTGAGTTCAGACAACGTGAAATGTTATCCGAACCATTTTTCCCTCGATGGATTTTCGGCTGTTATCAATCATTCTGACAATGCCTTTCTATCGACTGTTTCCAAAAACTCTGCTATAAAACTTCGAAATATTCTGAGGGACTGTTTTGAATCTTGCCGAGATTTGGTATGTCACTGGCTTAGGTACGCTGAAAAACATTTGATAAATAGTCGATTGAAAGGCAATAAATGATTAAGATAACATTTCATGCTGTCTGAACCTGACATGTTTTCCCGTTTTCTACCATTAGTAGATTTGACCGATAGGGCGTTTAGCTGCAATGAGGCGGGCAAGACCGTCAAAGCGTGCGTAAGTCACTGACATACCAAACTTCGAAAAAACTTAAGACAGTCTCTCAGAATATGAAGAAGCTTTAGATTATTTATACAATCAACAAAAAATATATGCTGCAAAGATAAAATGAATTTAACTCTTGAAGTTGATGAATCACTACGGTACGCACTTAGCATTCAACTTCATCGAGAGTCGAGGTGCCTGAATGCATATCTGACCTTCACAATCATATCAATAGCCTATAGACATATCGAGTCAGTGGTGTTATTTTCCTAGATAAGTCTGGTGTCATTCCGCTAATCCTGGAGTTATGAAAGCTTGGCGAGCCCGGCGCTCGAGGTCAAATCATCGATCATGTTTGTTCTGCATTCCACCTCTAACCATTACGCCACACGCATCCCGTTGCAATATACTTTCACATGCCCTAAATGGTAGTTGAAGAAGGTTTTGATTCCACACAGTGAAATCGAAGAAGTGGTCCACTCCAATAAATTCACAACTCTGAATCCAACAAATCTGACAAAGAAATTTGGGCATTATAAGAGTCGGAATCGTTGCGAACGCCTGCTCCTTTACAAACTGTATTTCTTTTCAAAAAGGACTAAATCAGTAGCCATCTCCTCAGCTTAGTCAACTCTCATTCAATTATTTATCCCCTGCAGTATATGATATATGCATCTCAGCACTATCTTCATTCGAATCATTTGTTTGTGCTAGGTTGACGCAAAAGTAATTGGGGTTCCAGCATTGTCTGGAACACTAGGTACTTTTGCAGTTGCTTCGAATGGCGAAAAAGAGGAGAATGGCTGACGTTGCATTTTTCTTGCGAAATTTCATGTAGTCTTAAGAGGATCAGCTTCGATGACTGCTTTTTCCCATGACTTCTGACGGATTCCCGTGGCCGGCTACTACATCCTTCATCTTCAAGGTTCTCGTCTTCTTTACGAAGCTTCTTGAACCACGGCTGCAGTGTACGTTCGTTAGCAGCTCTTGCTCCAAAAGCGTTGTCTCTCTTGCATTGCGACCTTTTTTGATTTCAAATAAAGAAGTCCCTCAGGTTTGTTTTGGTCTAACATCCTTTCCATAGTCTAAAATGATTATAGAAGCAAAAAGAATCCAACTCATCACTGTTTTGAGCCTGCCCCTAAGCACTCAATATAGCCTGTGAGAATGTTCAAAGCATTCTCAAGACTGATACGTCGGAGCCAGAGTCCGCCGAAACATACGTATAGCTCTCGTGTATCAACTCGAAAGGCTCTAAAAATTCTCGCAGACTATATATAATAAATAGCCAATAATACCCTATTATTAACAAAATATCAAGCGAAAAGCATTGGAACGTGTATGACATGCTCACATTTCTTTGAGAATATTTTCCAGCATGAAACGACGCATTTCATCAATGAATAAACCGTAACTACTTTGTACCGACCTATTAGTTACCGTTTACGAAGATCCACAAACTTTTTGTGTGAATTCTCGGTTGCTAAGTCTTCCAACCCATTATGAATGTCGAGGGTTGAAGGTCAGTGGATGATAAATTTGCTAGGGTGCTCTGAAATTTTCGGTGCAGATGGATACCAGCCCCATCGGTTAGGAGGATGCCTCCTCCACACAAACTAGTACCACCTTCTCGATTTCGGAGACGTAGAGGCTTGTTTAACATCGGGAAGGCATATTAATTGAACGCAGCTCAGAATCAAGTCATTGAAATGCTCTTCAACTATGACACCTCTTCATCGAGGGCAAAGACTTTATACTATCTAAATATAGCTTTGTTCTTGTTATTTTCAGGCGCAGCAGGCTGTGATAAAATGTTATAGAACATTAATTTCGTAAGTAGCCGTGGTTAAGCAACATATCATAATGGATGCGGCCAAAAAATGCCTAAATCACCTTGTACTTTTTGATCAGTTGCACATTCAACGCTCCACTGTTCACAGTCATTGTTCTAATTAATCATCGAAGTTATTATGTCACAAAAAAAAACCCAGAAAACTCACGATAATTTTATTGTAAGCAAAACAGTTACTAAAGACGTAACATACTGTTCGCCATCCGTATGTTCAATATTCACCCATTTGAATTCGGTAGTGTTCTCAGCACCATCGTCTTTAACCAGTTCGTTTTCTTCTTCTGGCTTAGTGGTTGATGGATTAACCTGAGGTTTTGGCAATTTTTCATTTTTATAGAAAAATTTCGGCAGTGAGCAAGCAGCAGATACTGAGAACAATAACCACACGATCTTGGCTCTTTGGCCAGGCGATAGTCACTACCTTTAGATTCTTTGATTTCTAAAATGGATTTTTACATATGCTCAAATTGCAACAGTTAACGTAATGTCTGCCGCTGAAACGGTGCATGGCATTATGTTAAATTGATCGGCAAGAAGCATATGGTGAATTATCACTCACACTGTAGAGCCAATCGTCTTCCTTCTTCGTCTTCTACACTCTGCATGTCAGCTTTCTTTTCAACTTCCTCCTCTGGTGATGGCAAAGAACGTTTCCCGCGGGTGTCTTTGCTAACTAAGAAATGCCTAACACTGAAAAAAAGGACGCAATATAAGTGACAGTGAAATTTCGGTGAGCATAAGATTTTTCTAGAAAAGCAATCTTGAGAAGCAAATTGCTATTCACTTCTGACTACCGTAATCAACGTAAACGTCGTCATAATTCTCTATACGATTGTTCTCTCGCCAAGGTGTTCTCGTGTAGACTTCCGTTCTTGGGAAACTGATAACAACTGGAGCTGGCGATATCATTATTCTCCCAACCTCTTCCACTTTTCTTGTATGATCAGTGTTTTCCACAACAAGAAATGCAGTCCCTAAAAAGTGGCTGTGAGAATTACTATTCTCGTGAAGTATAGGCTCACTTGTTTGAACGAATCTCATATTAAGATGGTTATAGAAACAATACGAGGGAGTCCATCCATATTCTTGAACAAAGCAACCAAAGTTAATTCAATTGTATTCTTCGAGTGCCTGAATTTCTAGTCAAAAGTAGGGAGGGGCTGTTCTTTCAAATTCTCGTGTCTGGTTCTGATTCTTCATTTCCACGACTTTCTGATGCAAGGCAAAAATTTTGTATGAACGAACTTCTATGGGACCAAAAAGACACCAGAGGGGATCGCAAAAGCCCTCAACTCACTTTGAGAATAGTCGCCTTCTGATTGCCTTTCCTGAAGTGTAATGGGTTCGCTCTCAGTTGCGTTGTTGTCAGCACTTGTTTCATTCTCTTTTGGCGTCGGCTCCTCGGGAACAATACCCAGAGTGAAATTCAGGACATACTCATTGAGGGACCGTGCCAACGCTGTCAATGTTTCCGAGTCTGGTGTAAGCTCCTCCTAAAAGAAGTTCTTGATGCCGAATTCTAGAACCACACATCATTCAAGCAGCGGTCTTTGATGGTCGATGCATCGACTCATGTCCGTCAAATAATATAGGAATAACAGCTCACCAACACGCCTAATTCTTTGCTTTTCACCCAAACTTTGATGGTTTTGAAATGTGAGCTATGTGCAAGTTTGTAGTACTAAGATAGAAATTTTGCTGCTAATAAAGTTAGCATGGTTAGATGCAAAGCTACATAGTTCTCAGACGAGTTTTGGAGAATTTCTACTAAATGCGAAGGTTTGGACCGATCACTTAATGGTTCAATGCTACTTCTGGATGTGTCTAATTCTTGAGTAACCGTAATAGTAGTAGCCACCTGTTTATCAATAGGAAATGGGGGAAATGGACTATCTGCTAAAACGCTTTACTCGCGACCTGAAGTTAGGCAGCAGTAGTGATCGCGTTTTGCACGAGCAAAACACTGGTTTGACTGTGCTCAACGCCTCTGAAGTTTGTAGAGTCTCCAAATTCATCTGAGGATATCGAAATTCATCAATTTGACCGCCCCTTGCGGTGATGACTTTATAGTATACCCAATAATGTTGAGTGCTGTGCAAAAACACTTGTGTCAGCCGGGATTCGAACCCAGACTTACTCTTTCAAGGAGCGTGTGCTAAACCGCGGAAAACGCTCTCGGAAAGAGTGAGACCAGGGTTCGAATCCCAGCTGATGCAAGTGTTTTTGCATAGCACTCCACATTATCGGGCACATCAGGTTAGCTCATTACACTCCACAAGCGCTTGTTTATGATGGGGGCTACAGAACTGCCTAGCGCAGCTACTTCAAGACTTGAGGGATAACGATTCGACCAACATTAATCAGCATCCGTGTAATATGCCTTTCCCGAATGACTGAAACGAGAAAGCAAAATCGAATGCGAGAAGTGCTGCATCGCGCATAACATGCAATGTTGAGTTTTGTGAAAAGTTTTCAGTGCAACCTTTTACTATTAGAAGACTCCTCTAGAACCCTTTCACTATGCGAATAATTCCACTATTTAGTAGTATTCAAGCTATTACTTGAGCAACGGGACTAATCAGAGAACATATCCATTTGCTGGAAAACAAATGAATAGTTGAGAATTATTTGATAAAGCAAGGTATCCTATACAAATCTGGCACTATAGTGACTAAAAAATTATTTGACTAACCATGAAAGGTTTACATATTGGTGATGCTTCAGTAATTCCAATCTTTTTCGCATCTGTTGTATCCTTAAACCAAAGTACTCGTCCGTGATCGCCACAGATTTCCTTGTAAAGCAATCCCACCGCCTAAAAACATTGCTCTATAAGATGAACCACAACTGCATTGTGGCTAGGCTAGAAGTTCGGCGAGTACATCCAACCTATGCAGAAATAAAAAATGACATTCTAATAGGGAACCCGCTTGTATTATTAAATGCCGATAACACATTGGACGAACAAGACGGAAAGCGCGAGTACCATTTTTCAATGTGATGCACTTAAAAGTAAAAAAATCATAGCAATATTGATGCAGACTTGATGGAGTATCTTTTTTTGCAAAGGCTATATCGAATTTGTGCACCGTGGCCGAATGATTGTGATGCTGGTCGCGGCGCACGTGGAGGCCGAGCTTTATCCCCCAATTCCTTCCGGCAGTCAAAAACAACGCCCTATGAAACGCCACAGCAAGGCTACCCTCGAAATTGCAAAGAAACTCGCTCCACAAGTACTCTGTGCCGTTTAAGAAGAAGACGAAAAACCACTTGAATGATAGAAGTGTTGGGATCCGCACAATGAAAAAAAAAGAACCACTTTGATGAAGGATCAAATAAAAAAATATAATGATTTTAGGATGGTTTAGATATTATTCTGATCAAATCTCAGAGATAACTCTGCATTGAACTTTTATCTGTGTAAAAGTATGGCATAGGAATAGAAGATTATTGAAGTTTCTCCCGCCTGTTTGTAGATCTATGAGGTGGTAGCCAAGCTGCATTGACTGAAACGACGTTAATTGAAGTCTAGCGACAAGTGTGAACATCAGTCTCACTTCATTGACAGCCACTTGCGGTATACCAGGTTTTGCTCAGTGACGTCTAAATGTATTGGAATCAATCTAAGACACCATGGAAATGTTACATTGCAGAAAAACGGGGGAAAACGTTACTGTGATTGAAACAGATGGCCGACTTCTGTGTTGATAAATAGAGGAACTTATCAAAATGATAACTAGGTGCGTTGATACACCACGAAAGGAAGTGTAAGCATTTTAAAAATGCTTTACTTCACTTCACTTTACTGATCCGTCTACACAGTGTTTTTTCCAGTGTGCGGATTTCAGTACTTCTAGTGAGTTCGTTTTATCGTCTTCTTCTTGAATGCCTTAGAGTACCGGTTGAGCGTGTCTTCTTGCACTATCGCGGACCACCTGGCTGTGGTGTTCCACAGAGCGTTGTTGTTGACTGCGGGAGGGAGTTGATGGGTAGAGTTTGGCTCCATACGCGCCGCGACGATTATCATAACCACTCGGTCACGGCGCCTTCCATTCCAAAGTAAACTGGGACAATGATAGTAGGCGACATTCAGAAGTATTCGCAAAAGACGATGTGAGACTATTCTGATCACCAATCTTTAGCTGGATGAAAAGCCAGCATGAAACCTTAGTGCTGTCATGTCGTCGCAGAAATTGAAGTACCATAGATTTCTGATTATAAATTACAAACCAGTATACTATTTCCACACTTCCTCAACGTGGTCTCATTTATTTTATGCAATTTCAGAGAATATAAGTAATTTCGCCAATGATGTTGAGTGATGTACCAAACATTGAAGTCAGGGGGACTCGAACCCATATATCACCTTATCCGGGGTGCGTGCTTCAACCCGTTGCACTAACGACGCCTACTCCACCACCACTCTTTCATTCTGATTACCCACTTTAGCGGTGCTGTGGTGTTACAAATATACTCAGTGATGTTGAGTGACGTGAAAGAATGGTGGCAGAATAAGTGTCGGCAGTGCAATTGGTTGAGTACGCGCCCCACGAAAGGGTCAAATTGAGGTGCAAGTCCCATCTAACGTCAAAGTTTAACACATCATTCAACATTATTGGGCATAGTTCTAGCATCATAACACTGCTAAAATCGGCTAAATAGAAGGAATTCTGTTGAATCACATGGGTGATTTGATTATCCGCTCCACCAGTGATGAGCTCGTGGGCGCAATCTATCAGCCGCTGGTTCGATGTCGCGCTCAAGGCTCACCAAACCGTCCGTCCCCTCGGAGTCGGTAAATCGGTACCAAACTTGGCTGATGACAACTTTGACTTCATAGATTGCTTGGCCATCGCGAGTTATTGCAGAGAACAGATATGCGTTCAGTCACTCCAACGATGCTATGTCAAGACGAATGCAAGGCGCATCCTCCAGGTACTGATCAATACCAAGAGCTTCAACATTTTTATCCTTCATCATTGATAAGCTGAATCGGTTGGTACAGCGCCCTATTAGGCTTATGTTCTGTTGCTTCACCATCTTCATAGTTGAAATGATTCAAGTCGAGGTGAGCCTTGGTGTTGGCACTGAGTCGAATTCAGTGATGAAGGTAACGCAGGTACGTAAAGCCTCACTCGGCGATGCTTTCGTACTGAGCTACTACTAAAAAAGAAAGATCTAGTTAGCTTTATCGAGGCTAGATGAAGGATAGCCATCTTGTTAGGTTAAATGAATCAATATCCCAAAGAGGCGGTTTCTTGTAGGACAAAGAGAACAAGGTGACGTTTATTTTTTGCCACTCATCAGCATGAGTACAAGGCTCTTCTCTCTTCCCTCAGTGAAGGTGTGGATTTAAATTGGATCTTCAGATAAATCAATTTTGCTTGATAGTATGTCTACTATGAGATCTGTCCAAATATTTGTCATTGTAATGTTGATTATCTGAGTGTGTTTTAACACATATCGTGTTCTTCTGTTCAGCACTGAAGCCAAGTTGAGCATGAAAATGACCTCATGCCATATAAAACATATCTGGAGTATTCAAAAACTGTTGTTGTGTTTTTTATACCGGCTTTGTATGAGGTTTTTTACAGTGACCAAAATGATCTTGGCGAGACAGTATCACCCACTAAAGACGAAATGTCATTGTGGATTTTGAAATATGTTTTTGATATCAAAATCAGAAATATGCTAGCATGGATAATGAATATTTGGATGGTCAGTCTTCACTGGTAGTGCGGGCCTCAGCATAATTTCCCACGCTCTTCTCTCTTGCTTATATGGCGTGTGTGGTAGTGGTCCGTTTCGAACACGGTGAGAATGCAAGACCAATCCGTAATTTGAATGTCGCTGCAGTCTAAGAATGCAGATGGTTGACGTTAGCCGCAAACGCGCGCGCGCATCCTCCCTTCAAAAAGACTCCTGCATTCTTTTGGAGCCTTTTTTGAGAAGCACGGTTGCTGCTCGTGTTGCTTTACTTTTTCCGTTTAATCCATCGTTCATGTTGAATTCCATATTCGTTAAACTTCCAAGGTACACGTCGAGATGGTCTCTGTAATCAGAGAGCCATCCAGTTCAATTAGTTCACCTTCGTACCATGGATTCTTCATGGCCGTGGTCTTTATCCTATTTATGCGTAGTTAATCACTCTTCCTGTTTCGCTGGTTTTGTGAGCGACACCTGTGTTTCACTGATACTTTCCAAAAAGATAACTACGTTATGCGCAAAGCAGCTTAATAGGAGTTATCCGCATACGTATGCTCTTTTCGCCTTAGTCGAATGACTCCACTAACTACTACAGCGCAACGTTGAATATCTGTGACGGCGTTTACAGAGATTACTTCAATTACCCTTCTTGACTGCGCAGGCTGTGCGTAAAGTTCTCTACTAGTCTGATTTCTGTTACTTTCCGATGATCTGATGTCATATAAACTGCGAAAGGTGCATTCGATGGCAGCCTTAAGCTCTAAAGAAATCGACGATGGTATTATTAGGCTTGAAAACTGCGCTTTTCCTCATGCTTTCTATCACAATTCCAACCTTGGGAAGTAGGATTTCGGACGGTTGTCCTCTTGAAAGGATTTTTGGGTTTAAGGAGAAGGTTATTAAGTAAAAAAGATTGACATAGAACTTTTCCCTCATCAACTCCATATCCCAACGCGATGCAGTGATGGTGCCATTCTCGCTTAGCAAATCCTATAACAAACGTAGTTGGTGTAAAGATGCCGACGGAATTTCTCCAGACTAGGCCGTCGTGAACTGCTTCCAATGCTTTTTTTCCTGCCTATACCGATATATATTGTTCGGCAAGGATCTTTTGCATCTGGCATTCACTATCAGACTATTCATATAAGTTGCAGTAGGATCAAGCTACATCTCTCTCCACCTTTCAGGAACTATCCAGCCGCTGGGAATGCGATCTGAACTAGTTGTCCAAAGTAATTAGTTGAGCAAAGCGAAATGACAAGCAGCTTGCAGCCTTCGGCCCAATCTATCTTTGCCTGTTAGCCTCGTGAGGAATGAATTTTATTAAGAACATCTTTGTCACGAGCGAACTTCTTTATTTATTTAGACGATAATAGCAGTTCTTCCTCAGCTTATGACTGAATCTAATCTTCGCATGTATAAGGTGGAGTCAGATCCCTCACAAAATCCAAGTACCACTAAGGTGTTGAATAGGCACCACTTTCTATCTGTATGATTTTTATTGGTTTCCCCATTAGTCTTACCGTGAAGAAACTCCTACGTCCATCGACGGTTTTCTCTCATCTCGAAAAATAAGTTTCCGTGGAAAAAGTTAGCGATAGGCTAAGAGTCTTATAAGACGGTTATAGTTGTCCCATTCCAAATATATATATCAAATTATCATTTTCGCCTACCGAACCTAATCTGGCATTGAAGTTTTCAAGCGAATTTAAAAGAAGTCTTTTCGTCATAAACGATTTCCTCCATTTCATTGTAAAACGGACTTTGTTTTTGAATATGTAGTTCGAAGGAGGCGTTGTTAGAACGAAAACAGTATTGCGTTTCATACTTGGAGTTCACTTCACATTCAAGAGCTGTAGAGGATAAAGGATAAAGCCCTCGTCGTTGATCAATCTCTGAGGGATGAGCCATGCATTCGTCTTGATTTTTAACTTTGTTTGAGGCGATTGAATGCATATTTGGCCTTCACAATGATTCGTGGTGGCCTTCCGCTGAAGCGAGTCAGTGCTGCCTATCCTCTCAGACAAGTCTGAGACCAGTCTGGTACCAATTTACCGACTCCGGAGTATGGATGGCTTGGTGACCCACGAGCGCGAGATTGAACCATTGACCTCATGTGCGACCCAGAGCACCTCTAGACACTGCGCCACATGCACCCAAGAGTTATATATGCAGAAAAAATACGTAATGTGTAGAAAAAATTATGGTTTATCAGAACGTTAAAAAGAAACCGAATGATGATTTTCTGAAAGATAAAAATGTTATTAAATAACGAAAATCACGTGCCGCTTGCCGAAAGCGATCCAGAGGGTAACAAGGTATCCAAAAGGGGATAAGAAGCTAGAAACTGTAGACTTAGACAGATGCTTGGCACGGTTCAATTTGATCAAGCGTACATTGCGAAGTTTAATGTATTACTATTTTACAAACTCGCCTCAAACTCGTCAAGCAAATCTTCGTTCAACCCCACTTCCTTCAGTCTCTTCTCATCAGTGATGAGCTCGCTCTCCTTCAAATCCTTCTCCGATATTCTATGTGATCCATCGTCAGTATCAGAAGCGTTAACACTCTAGAAATATTCCGCACGTAAATTTAGACACCGTTAAAATTCTCATGTCAGTGAGCTTCTACCTTTTCTTCATCGTCGGAATCTGTCGTGCTCCAGTACTCTTGCCACGCCTGACACTCAGGGAGTAAGGACACATTCAATTTGTAATCTTCTGCTTTGTAACTGGCGTCAATCCACAGAACTGTTCTTGCAAAAGAATGTTTCTATTCACGTCATTCAACGATGTCTTGAGATTCTTTTTTGTTAAACCGAAACAGACGTGGAAGCGACCTCTTTCGTTGGACAACAATAAATCCTAGGAGTGTTAGAGATTATTCGAAAGCTTGAATCCCGGGCTGTTGCGTTGCGTACTCGTTTTTTTCTTGGTAACATTTATTCATTGCGCTGTGGCATTCAAGATAATTATGCTTCACATAGCTGGAAGCACGAAAAGCATGTGAACGTATAGAGGAAATCTTGTATTACCATAGTCATACGTTTCATTTGAAGTTTATTATAAAGCGAAAAAAATCTCAAATTAAATAACAACATGACATGCCACATGTGATTCGCTCCAGTGCAATCGACTGGTTGCGTATTGATCCACGCCAGCACACCCACTAAGCGACAAACAAATGAGCAGTTATGTGAAACCTAATCTTATGTCTTTATTACGCTGCAGTAAAACGGTCTTTTCAAAAAATAAGCAGGGCGTTGGAATCGTCGAGACTTTCGTTATCAAATGTTTACTTATAATTCGGGGAAAGAGTTTTGTTCTGCGAGAAATATGCGTGTGGTAAACACAAATGTTTCATTTTGCGGAACGCTTTTGAAGAGGGCTTTTCAAACAATGAGCGCTTAACACAGTAGCTTGAGATTTAAGCGTTCCAATGATTTCTAAAATCTTATCAGAACTTGGCCAGAGAAAAGGGTCGTCTCTTCATTTGTATCCGTTTAACAGAAAAAAAACCCATTCATTCTCTGCTAATCTTTCTAAGGAAAACGTTCATACTTTTCTCTTTTCTCTACAAATATTTCACAATATAGCTTCCCAGTTGGCTAATTTTCTATGTAAACCGCTTAAAATAACTAATGGAGTTGCTTTGCGAGATTCAGAAAGAGGGCCGACCGAAAGAAAAATTATTGCGGTGGCAAGTTGGAAAAGATGAGACCAAATCATCCTACAAGACAATAACGAATAGGTAGCATAGTAAAAGTAGCAAAGGATTTTCTTTTTTCTAGGTAAGAACCAAAGTGACAAGAATTATTGATAAATCAAAAAAACAAGGAAAAACTTACTTGTTAGACCCATCGCCTGACTCATCTTCCTTTTCTTTTGTCATATTCGCAATGCCAAATTCTCCCAATAACAATCGGCTAATTGCTAAATAAGACCCAAAATGATGAGAAAGTTCTACAAATTCAGGAATCTCACCGTCCATCTCCTCTTCGTCAGTTTTTTCGGGAACTTCAGCCGACGATGGTGGTTCAGTGACGTTGGCTGTCGCTGTTGTATTCCCTGTTTCTTGTTGTGGTTCTTCAGTCATTGAAGTCGTTGTGTTTTTGAAGTCCTTCCTGCAATTTAGAACAATTCTGGGAACGTCCAATCAATCTCGTGATTCTCTTTTATTGAATTTTCATTCATTCGATATACCAAGCTGGTTCAATCTTATTTCATATTAGGTTCTTCGAACCACTCTTCATTGTGTTATGGAACATCACCCTTAACAACATCTTTCGCAAGACGATAACGTGATCGTCATTCTTTGTCGTTCCTTATTGATGTAATTTCGAGCTGGAATGTAATTAATCGTACTATCATATCAAGCATCGTTAAATTATCATTTTCACAACGACATGTATTGATTTCGATGCACATGGTGCGTTAAATTTTAGTTCATGGAAATATATTTCCTCCGAATAATTTCTGCGCCAAGATTCCTATTTTGTAGCCAAAAGAATCGCAGTATTACCTAAGTACCGTTTACACTCACAGCTACAACGGTTTCAAATCTAGAATTATAAGCTCCACGTTTTGAAGAAAGACGAAAAATCTGAAAAACCTACTGTCTTTCTCTTACGTGGCAAGTGACCTTAGTAGGAAAGGCGTAGCTAAAGGCCTCTTTAGAATGTTAGTTGATATTTTAATTTCTATCGGATTCAAAACTATCGATGTACACTGATCCTTGCTTACAAGATACAAATTATATCGTTATGTCATGGTCAAATTCCACATGCCACGGCCCTATGACCTGAATACTTTCTAGTTCATTACTTGAAAGCGCATGTTTCGAATCTGACGGCAGTTCGAGCTCCTGAAATACTCCAGTGATCCAGAAATTATCATTAGTTCTATTTCGTCAGAATGCGTTGGCATAACTCTGAGTGGCGGAGGTTTCTCAATGAAGAACAGGTTTCATAAGGAACACCGAAGGGTTTTTCATCAGTCAATTACACTTGGTGCACCAGTATTCAATAACAGTTCTATAATCGATATCAATTAGATTTCTCACGGTGAACTCTCATAGTCGTCGAGAGCCCAGTCCAGACCTTCGTTTTTGTCGAAGGCACGTTCGGCCGCGCTAATTCTACGTCGGCAGTGAACCATGCCGTTGCAGATGCACAGCACAGTGATGATAATACCGCACCACCTTCGCATTCAACTAGAAAGTTGATTAGAAAATCAAATAAGATTACAATGAAAATTTTGAAACGATACTGATGATGACGTGAACCAGGAGTGGGAGCAAAAGGGGTTTCTATCAAGTTTAATTAATAATTATATATATATATATATATATATATATATCGAAATCGAAGTGGCCTCAACACGTGATGCGCTTTAACGATAACCGATGGACAGGAATCGTTACCGACTGAAGTCCTCGGACTGTCAAGCGCTCCACAGGAAGACTACCAATCCGATAGTCCGATTCCTTCACGATTGCCTAGAAGAGTCCTTATAGCGAGTAGGACCCGCTGGGATACTTTTGTACGCGGTAGGGAAAAATGGAAGTGATGTTGGTTTTTACTCGAGTCACTCGACGAACAACAGGACGGTCAGGTGACATAGATTATATATGATGGGAATCAACCGTCATTGATGGCTTAGAAGACTTGTAATATGAAAAAGGAGATTGGTCGCCTTGATGAGCGTGTACTGCGCAAGAATCGTTGAGCTACTGAGACATTGAACTAGTCGATTGTTGTAGAATATGCCCAATAATGTGGAGTGTTGTGCAAAACATTTACGTCAGCCGGGATTCAAAACCAGATTTCACTTTTTCCGGAAGCGTGCGCTGAACCGTTGCAGCACCGACGCTTGTTCTGCACAGCACTCGTTTTATGCTACAACGCGTTATCTGTCGACAGCCAACCGTCGACGGTTCAGCAAATGCTCCCGGAAAGAGTGAGATTTGGGTTCGAATCCCGGCTGATGCAAATGTTTTTGCACAACACTCCACATTACTGGGTATACTGTAACAACATAGCGCCCTATATGGCGGTCACATAGATGAAAATCAGTTGTTGTAGAATACTTAAAAACATCGCAGTGATCGCAGTAAATCTAAATTTAGAAAATCGAAGATCAATAATCAAAGACGAATGTGAGAAATATCACCACAGTAGACAGTCTACGAGAGTTGCAGTGAAATTGACACTTAGTTTTCCAAAAATCGGCGTTCGTTGAAACACCTAATGTGAATGATTTGAGCGACTAAATTGATTTGTCGTTAGGAGCCAGTCGATTAATATGATCGCGTAGCAGTCAATCTCTCAAGGTTACCTCCTATTATTTTGTGTAAAAAAAAGTTCACAAAAAAATTGCGATTGGATTGGTGAGCAGAGCATAATCGCTTTCAGTCAAGTGGACATCGATGGCATTTCGGGGTCATTGAATATCTCATTTAACCTTTCTCATAATTCTGTTACTATGAATATAAAACAACGCTCACAACTATTGTGACATCCAGTTTGCCTTTACCACATGGTGATCAAAAGTTTTTTGTATTTTTCACAGAATATGTGGCCTGTAGCGCAGCTGAACAAGGCGGCCCTTAGGCGTCCATAGATTGTAGCTCCATCATCCTCATTAGTTCACGTGAAGTTTTTTGCCCAATTCGCTTTGCTGAGTTAAAGACGACATGCACAATGGATAGCATTCCTGTATTCTTATCGGCTAATCCATCCGCAACTATCGTTCAAAGCCGTGAGCTTCTGTTGGAAAGCTTTGAGCTTTCACTGTCCATCCATCTCATTGAATTGATTTAGTGAACAACATAGGCCAAAAGAGAGTGTAAAGTATTTCAGGTAACCAACTAAAACCTCAAAACTTCGGTTGAAGAATACGAAAGGAACGCTGAAGTGTATGGAGATGTCTGGACGACCTATAACCGGTTTCTTCACGCTAATATAATCACCTCTAAAGGAAAACAGAACATGTTATGAACAAGCGCAATCACAGCGAGAAAAAGGCAACAACCCTTAATTGAGTTTTTTAGAAGGATTATTTGAATGAGTGGTTAAACATATTGTGTTAAAACAACTTCCAGTTTTCCATGAGATAATTTGGATTTGAATTAGAGGCTCTGTTTTCCATAACAAAGAAATGTGGAGAAGTAGAGGCAACTCCGGTCGACTTTTGGTACCAAAGTAGACGATTCGGAATATTATTGAGGCTTGCAATTCGATATACTAACTGTAATCATACTAAATTTTCTACCGTCTTTTACAAGTATTCTTACAGCGGCGCATGCACTTGAACGCCTTCGAAGTCTTGAAAGCTTGCGAATAAAATCGTCAGTCAGTGGTAATCCCGTTTTGCTCAATGACCGTTGAAGCAATAATAATGGCAAGTATTTGAATGACATTTTTAAAGCGGAAAATCTCAAGAAATGCTTCAGGAACTTATGGACTATCAAGGGGATCATCTTCAAAGTTCGTTTTAAACTCAGCAGAGGCCACTGATTTGTGCATTGGATATTAATTCGTAACAACAGCTGGGAACGCGCAGCGAGTGATTGGATTGAGCAAAGTTGCCAAATAGTATCAGCGCCTAATTTGTAGTGAAATGAGGTTCTGGCAGTTTTGTTGTTTTCAGTATGAACAATTATAGGATACAGCATCCTATTGCCAATCAGAACTCGGAAGTAATGTCACTAAATTATTATAAGTTCACTGATTGCACATCATGCACAGAAAGGGCTTGATCCTCGGGCATGGCATTACTCGACCATATAGTGATCAACTAGAACGCGTGTGACAGACTGGATAGAAGTTTTTCGCGTCACACATAAGGTCGATGGTTCGATCTTGATCTCATAGCTCACCAAGTCTTCCATCCCTCTGGGATCGGTAAATTGTATTAGACTTGTCCGGAAGAATAAGCAGCACTGATTTGATGCATCGGCAGGCCACCACGAAACACTGCAAGGGCCAGATGTGCACTGAATTACCTCAGAGAAAGCCACAGATTCGAGGTGAATGCATGGCGCCTCAGGGATTGATCAACGCCAAGAGCCCTCTTCTTTATCCTTTTCACCTCAAAAACCCAATATTGGAAAAGTTGACTGATGAGTAAAAATCCTGCCTCACCCACCGTACTCATGGAACCTCTTACCACTCAGCTATCAATTCTTAGACATCTCCAAAAGTATATCAGAAGAAATGACTTGAATAAAAAATTCGCTGCAGTGTAGTCTTGCAAAGAGTCCAGTGCTTGTGAGGGTTCATAAGTTTATGCTACCCTGATAAATAAACTTGGAACTCGTTCTATGGAGAAACTCACACGAAGATATGGCGACCTCGAGGTTGCTACGAAACTCGGGCACGCAATACCCAGGCAGAGCAAAGACATACAGTAACAAACAATTCTCTCGACAATAAAGAAGATTATCAGAAATCTTCAAAAGACGGAGCAGTTGGAGCACAAACTCTGCGGATAGGCTGAGTCTTCACAAATTCACTGTAAGTACAATGATGACGGTTTTAGCTGCTAGAGAGTGGCAATTTTTTCTAAGGGACATTCGGTGAAAGGCAATTTGGACGACGCGCAACTGAAGCTCGATGTTTTCTCCATGAGAAAAGAATGAAATGTTACTGAGAAAAGTGCGTACATCCGAGTTCTCATAGAACTTAGATCCTCAGATGCAGTTACATACATTAGGAGGAATAAACTCTCATTTTTACTTATCATTCCTCTCGATCATATTATCACTTATTATGAGAACTGTTGACGACGTCTTTTCGCCTCATTACTAATTTCATGAGTTAAAAATTTGACTTTTCTCGTATTCTGTGGACAAATGATGCATTTAATATACATGGGTGGATATAAATAATTTATTTAGCAATTCTAATCTTGAGATCACAACAATAGAATAAAACTTTACGAGTCAATAGTTGTACACTGAGGTTCATTCAAAAGCCTTTGATAGCGCCAATATACTGAATTTAGGTTTATTAGTGAAAATCTCCAGAATTCTCATCATTACCTAAAACAGATTTGAAGAAATTACAATTGTATACATATATGGCAGCTGAGCATCGATGGAAATTTCATAAAAAAAAAGTGAGAAGATGAAGAGATAGACTGGAAAAATCATGAGTGAAGCAGAGCTCTTCGGAAGTGCGATTTCGGCATAAGAGAGCGTCGACGATAATGCCACTGACTGCGGTAAGCAGAAGATATTGTCGGCTGAAGAACGCCACAACCGGGTCCTTTTGAGATGTCAAACAGGACGAGACCGCTTTTGCGTTCGGTCGAGGGAATTCTTCAATGGGAAAGATTAGGATGTGATAGTGCAAGCATGTACTTCTTTCGGTGAACATTAGTCCTATATGCTATAGTAATTTTATGTATAATGAGTTCCATTACGGTTCTGAGGTTCACATGTCTCTCTTCTCAAAAGCTTCGAACGGTAGAATGTGTTGAGTTGTCTCATAATTCCACTCGCATCTCGACACTTTTGTTGATTCAATTATTACTTTTTAAGGAAAACAATCAACAGTATAATCATCATCATAATCAGTGATATGTAAGCATTTACAGGGCACAGATCGGGTGCTTTCCTCCCACAAAAAATGAGGTTAAATATCAAAGAGGTCGATCAAGTCACTTTTGAGCTGGTTGATGTCTTTCGCCTCAAATTATTTTTCCTCCAGATTCTGCATCAGGACGCGGAAAAGATGATAACTCGATGGAGAAATATTAGAGCTATATGATGGACGTGGTATCGTGGATCAGCCCAGTTTCTTCAACATGTGCCGAGTCGAATTGTAATGGGAGGCCGAGCAATATCCTAGAGATGGCTAGCACTGAATCGTTTTGAGCGTTTCTCTAGCACTGCTGTGGCTAACTACCAAAATTGTTCCCCGTAGACGTCGGGATTCACTGTCTGCTTGTTATCGAGAGGTTTCCAAAAGAGCATGCCCTGCCAATCCCAAAAAATTAAGAGCATAATCTTAGGAACAGTCATGGGGTGCCCAACGGGACATTATTCTGCCAAAGCCCATTTCATTTAGATGGCGATCAATGATTCTACGGCTATAATCAAGTTTACAAGAACATTTTGCGACATGACACAGCCTTTTGGCGTTAAGCCGATTTAAAATAGAAAAAGTAGTATAACGTTCGTGTGAAAGAAATCATGAGATATCCAAACATAGGGGAACAAGTGGCCTCGAAACATCATCTTAGACTGGGGCTGATCAGACTAAGATTTATCTTCCCAATTTTATGAGCTCCTAAAGACACTGAGAGTGTGGATTGAAATAGACCAATATTCAGATAGTTTTCACTTGTAGGAACTTAATTAGAACTAAGTTATATCGTAGGATTACCTCTAATGAAGTCCTGTTTATACGATCGCTGGATAACTAGACATCTGTGACGGTCGGAGCCCTGGAGACAACCAAGGGACCGCCTTCAGATAGGGGCATCGGCGGCGGTAACGAAACTACGAAAGACGGTGGCAATCCATCCTGCAAAACAAAATGGAAAAACTGTGAACACTATGGTATGGCTAGTGGTGCTGATTAGAGAAACAGGAAAAAATAGGTGAAGCTACAGAAACCTGACAATGTATTTTGAGCCTTTTATGAGGTCTGTTATGGGCCGGATACGTGTTTCAGCGATGCTGCCTCGTCAGTTGTACGGTGCCTTTTCCTTCAGTTAGTTCCTCGGGTATCTACCCCCTATATAGAGGAGTCGACAACGAACTTTCTACATTCAACGTACTACGGCGTTCTTTCAGAGTGATTGATTGCTGATTTCATGGCGTATGGCTGTTATGTGGGCATGTGTAACAAACATTACAATTGCCTACTCTGAGAACTCGCTTAAGAAAAATGCAATCTAACAATTATTTTGAGCCTTTCATGAAGTATCTTACGGGCACTTATACATTGCAAGACTGAAAGGCTCAAAATACACCGTCAGATTATAACGCTCTTGAGAGAAATCTCAAAATAGTCGATTGCAATGTTTGTTACGGAAGCTAAAGAAAGATTTATCATCAGGATTGATTGAGAGAGCAATTAAGAAAAAAGTGTCTCCTCAAATTTGCCTGATAATGACAATGAGTCACTTTGAGAATTTCACAGTGCAAGAAAAATTCAAAAAAGCATGCACACAAGTTACAGCTACTGCATTCGTAATCACTTACATGTAAATGTTGAATTATTAGGAAAACTTAGACGAATATTCGTTGACTTTAAGGTGAAATAGAATGAAGCATCTTAATCAGTGACTGCTAAGACGTTGATTATTTAACGAACCTTAGAACAACACGGCTTTCTTGGAGGAGGAGGTGGCTTTGTTTTACTCCGAGCACTCTTATCGTTCCTATTCTCCATTTGATCTAGAGTACGGTCCATTTGATTGATGTCCCGTTCACATTTTCTAAGAAGAAACACATTTTTCCATTTGAGGAAAGAAAGGGTTTTGCCACAACGTTACACTTAAAACTTGCCAATATCACACTACGCCTCACTCCGTACCACATGTGCACTATACTGTACATGAGTAAAATAATATGGCCCTTTTGGAAACATTTCTGAGTCTCTTAATTTTTTTTTGAATTTTCCTCTCATTTTTTGAACGAAACAAAAAGTGGCAATCTTATGAAAAGTCCGTCGACTCGCTACTGATTACTAATAAAATAAATGGTGATTTTTATGCGACTCGTGAATGGACGCTACTGAATGTGTTAAGACTGAGAGCTTTAAGAGGCCGTATGATTCAAAATACTCAAAGCTCAAGCTGTTTTCTAGAATACTAACTAGAGCTTCGACTTTTATAAACAAGTCTTGGGTGCGCTCGGTCGAGTGGTTATGATGCTCGTCGCGGCGTGCGTGGGGCCAAGCTTGACCCCCTCCCCACCCCAACACACTCCAGCAATCAACAGCGAACGTCCTATAGAACGTCACGCTAAGCTGTGATCGGGACTGCAATGAGAAGCTCTCAACCAGTATTCTACGATGTTCAATAAGAAGACGAAGAACGAATTGAATGTTAGAAGTCCTTAAGCCCGTGCAGTGAAGAAAACACAGCGAATACAGGGTTAATAAAAATTCTGAAAAAGCAAGTCTCAAGAGCTACAGAATGCCCTCACCGTGCAGTGACTCTAGTAAGCGTTGATTGCGGTTGAATGTCTCCCATTTCTGCAGCTGCGGCAATCAACGGTGTTTTCACCGCTCCGGATAAAAATGGCACTTGCGAGGCTGAAAGAAAGCAGAGGTAAGATTTCTTTCCAATATCAATGGACTGCTTAATTGATAGAGCTCCTTAAAACGAAAAATTACACGATATATGTGGTCAATTATCAACAAGCAAAAAATTTCATTACTAAAAGACGAAGGATAAAGCTCCCGGCGTCTATCAATCCCTGAAAGATGCGCCATGCATTTGTCTTTAATTTTTTGCTTCGTTTGAGGCAAGTGAATACATATCTGGCGGATACAATGACTCACGGTGGCCTCCCGCTGTACACAGTCAGTGCTGCTCATCCTCCCAGACAAGTCTTAGACCAGCCTGATACCAATTTACTGACCCCGGAGGGACGGATGGCTTGGTGAGCCACGAGCGCGAGTTCGAAAGGTCTTCCATTACTAACGAAGCTAAAAACTCAAATGGAAGTTAACGGAGTGACAGACAGTACATAAGACAGTTTAATAAGTCTTGGAAAATACTAAATAATGTGGTAGTACAATGAGGTACTAATGGCTAGCTACACGTCAAAAACAATAAAGCCTCTCTTGGTGATAGTGTAAAACTAGTCGTGAGACTACGAATGATCGAAGCCCAGTGTAGGCATGTTCCACGAAAGAAAGAGGAGACCACTATGGTGCCTGCCTGGCGGACAGTATGATAAGCAGAATTACGGGCGATAGAGATGACAAGAAGATGAAGGAAGTGAAGAGCCACTGATTGGGTCTACGAATGTGTGGAAGAAGTTAAAACTATTGTTACCAAGTCGCCATCTCTCCTCATGCTCACCATTTTTTACTGCTGCTTTCCTGCTGCGTTCCATTTACTTTTAGTGCTCAAAAGTAAGAAAACGTATAAATAAACGGATAAGCACCCGCATAAAAAACATTATATTGTTGCGTTGAGAAAGGAAAAGTTCGGTGGCATTGAAAAACATACTGCTCGGTTTGTGCCTCAGTGACAGAGCAAATGCTGGGCGTTCTCATAGAGATGTTATCGGAAAGGATGGCACGGCAGCGACACTTTGGACACGTCTGATCTTCGCGCTCGAGAAGAAATGTGTGAAGACATCTGAAAATGAACTACTAGTTACGTCTACCATATTTTGTAAACAAAAAACTTTTATATGCGCGTTATAGCGTTTCATATTCTCGCAGGACGAAGCTTTGGCCAATACCAGTACTATTCCGTTGGATGGCGTAAAATCTCGGAAAAATTTATAAAATGCAATTGTTTTCAGGGAAAGCTTTCCTACAGCGATGTAGCGAAAATGAAATTACGCTTCAAACGCGTCGCGGATCATCGCCCGTATTTTCGTCATATAATCGACATTTTTTTTACAGAAAGATTTCTAGGTTTTCCTATGTTGGTAATTCAGAACAAAGTTTGCACTATCATTCTGTAGGCTTGAGCTTTTCAATTTCCAAGCTATGGAACCAAATAAACTCGTTACTAAGCTAAGATTCAAATAGCCTAAGCCTATGAGCGAAAAGCATATGAACATGTAGAGAAAATCGTAAAAATATCGAATCAAACACTTTAGTCTTTGTTTAGGGTTTCTCTAGAAACTGATAGAAAATTATAAATCAAGTAATAAAAATCACGCGATGCATGCGAAACGCAAGGATTGATTGATCACGTTAATCGATTTACAACGACTCACAACCCTCGCCGACAGAGAAACGCGCGGCGTGTCTCAAGCTCAATATTATTTTCCCTGCTATAGCACGACAAAAAGTTTTTTCAGAAAGCAGACATAGTGTTGAACTTGCCGAAACTTACGCTACGAATGAATACCAAAAGTTTATGTGAAGAGCTCTGTCCTGCGAGAAAACGCGTCGCGCAACATAGAAATTTATTTTCTTCGCTACAGCGCTGTAAAGAGGCTTTTTGAAAAACAAATACATTATTAAAATCTCTGAATTAGCGCTATCGCATGTCAAACTCTGTAATGCGAAATGTAAGCGCTATAATGGTCGATGCGAGTGAAACATTATTCTATTTTTAGTGCTACAGCGCTAAAAGAAGACTTTTCTGGGAAAAAAACGTATGTTTTCAAATCTCTGAGATCTAAGCTTCCAAAAATGCAGTGAAGAGTCCAATGGAAATTTGCTTTCCAGCAAAAAATTCTCTTCCGATCATCGCTAGTTATAGCAGAAAAAGCACCAAAAATTTTTAACATTACGTCATTAACGTTGCTGTATGTAGGACAGAATCGAACACCACTGTAAGTGTCCTTCATCTCACCCGGGATTTTGATAAAATCTGCAAATGGCAGGAAACATATTTCAGCATATCCATCGAAAATGCATGATATCAAGGAGGAACGCTGTAGTAAGAAACGAATCTCTTAATTTGTATGCACGTTAGAAAAATATCTGATCACTCTTCGTAAAGTTCCAGCACCTTATTCATCTTGTGAAAACACGATGCTCGACCGTGCTGTCAACTCCGCATAGTCTTTTATAGCAAGCAACATCGCAATGAGCTTTGGCGCCAGGCGGCGCGATCGACCTGTACGCGCTTTGGGGCACCGCATTATTTCTTCTTCATTAAGAGAAACGTTTCTGATTTTTTTTTTCAGAGACGCCGTTCTACACGCCAGGATATCGAAAATAAGGTGGGCCGGACCACGTGATGCGGCTTCAACGACAACCGATGGACGAGAGCCGTTACCGACTGGATTCCTCGGGACATCAAGCGCTCTACAGGAAGGACCACTGACCCGTTGGTCCGATTTGTTCACGAAAGCGATAGAAGGAAAGATATGATGCTCAGCGAATCCCTAGAGCGAGGAGGACCCACTGGGCTTCTCTTGCACGCGATAGGGAAAAAATGGAAGAGTTGCTGGTACCCGCTCCGAGTCACTCGGACGATCAACGGGACGACAGGTGATACAGGTGATACAGGTGAAGAGAACGTTCTGTGGAAACTTATCCACAAACTAGGCGTAGTATTGAAATCTGCACTTCTCAGGCTATCAGGTGGCTGCGAAGACACAGGTAAGATGGATATAGTTTTTTTTTTTGCAACAATGTGGTTTTCCTGCTGAAATATTGGAGATTTTTCGTCATATGGGTGTTGTTCGCACTCTAAATAAACCCTGAAAAAAGTCTGTTCAATGATATTCCAACGTTTATTAATGACGGTGTCCTTTGTAATCCAAACTTACTCAAGAAACACCCTTATATTCACTGCCACGCGCGTCAATACAAATTCGCCTGACACGTGATGCCGCCATCACAGTAGCTGATCGAGGCGATATGTTGCGGAACGTGGTACAAAACGTACCGTGCCGCCCCAGGGGTAACTGTTGCCAGGTTTGTCTTTCAAAGTAGTTTTGTGGAGAAAAGGAACTTGCTTTACCGCCGTATTTTATGTCTAATTCTTGAAGTTAGCTTACTTTTCGTGAAAAAACGTGAGAACATCGCAGTGCTTGCAAACTCTCGTCCCGAACGCCATACCTGCAAAAGGATGACTTGGCTAAGAAAAAAAAAATTGATGAAGAATTGCCATAGAATAAAAACCAATGCAATTCATGATGCTTTTAAAGTAGTTCCGAACTCGATTACAACATATTCTCAAAAACTTCGAGAGAGAAAATCCGAATTTTGCCTATGTAATCTCCTAGGGGGATTATTGATGGGGAGCAGCATTTTCGTGATTCCAGATGAATACCCAGTGGACCATCACAGATGAACACTGGCTCAGTTAACAAAAGGAGAGTAGCTAAAAGCGCTTGTATGAATATGTGTGAAAATGTCAGCCAAGTCATTTGTTCTTTTCGACGATGCGCTAACGATATAAGTGCTGAAAGGGTTATTAGGGAAGATTTACTTAGATCCTTCTTAGAAAGGCAAAATTTTCGCTTCTGACGATGAAGTGTGCATGGTCACATTTTCATGTGATTTTTCTAAATCAACACACCTTTGCCCGCAAAAATTACAGAACAGCTCCATTTCCTGCGTGAGCTGACTGGCCGCCCTTCGAGCAACCTCTTCACTGTCCTCATCGTTAAGCTGAGAGTAGAGTTCAGCGAGGCGAGAATGACACTTCAACATCACATGCTGTAAACAGGCAATTCTCTCGTTTTTTTTTTTAATTTGCTTGTTAAATTTGGCAATGAGAAGAAAACTTACAAGTGTTGCCTCCATGAATAGATTAAAAGTAGTGTACCTTTTTATTCTGGATTCTTTTCTTAAAAAGGAGTACATTCATAGCTAGAGGATTTTAACGAGTACAAAAACTGTTAACTTTAGTGTTTAAGGCGGTCAAAGATTCCACTCAACGGAACAAGAGAAATTTTTTGGAAGAGACTTCATTTTATCCAAAAGTAGTCCTTGATTTGCCATACACGACTTCGTCACTCAAATTGCCATATCATAGTACCTCATGCACAACAGTTACACATGACATTCAGTAAGGTCAACCCGCACCAGGTTAACCAAACCTTCTAGCGCTCTGTTGACTCGAGCTAATTTTCAGATTCCACGATAGACCAACTCGGCCAGTATTCGGAGATATTAATGAAGGAGCAAGGAACGGGCATCGGCATAATCCTTGCCGAAATTTGGAGGATATTTTAAATGACAAAGATAAGGCAATGAACACAATGAAAGAACGCAGAAATCCGTGTAATAAAAGAATCCATGCCATACAAAATGAAAACAAAATAAAGTAGATAGCTAATAAGTCGAAGCTTTATATGGAGTCTCACTTGAAACAACTGCCTGTACGAAATTATCAGACTTTTTGTGGATGAAGAAAATTGAGCTTAGTTAGATTCATAACTATTTCTAGCTTTCACACTGGTTCTCGTACCGACTCAAGAATAGAAGTACATGATAGATTTCTGACTGATAAATCAATTTATTCACACAATGATTTCAGGGCAAACTCACCGACCTGCACCCATCAAAGTGAATTCCAAAATTTGGATCTGCGTGAAATTATAAACAGATTGTGGTTCAAGGAAATTTTGCAGGGTTAAATTGTTTGCAAAGGGAGAAGAACGCATAAGCATTTCAAAAGCTCCCCTAACATTCACTTGCAATAGCCAAAGCACAATTGAATATGGGCGACAGCGAACTGTAAAATAATTTCGATTCATTAGATCAAAGTGTGGACATTTCGACTTGCAATTCCCAAAGTCGCTACTAACCTCGGTATTGTTCAATAGTTCATTGTTATGTTTTGAGCATGCAAGAGGTTAATCAAAATTTTTGATTAAAAATAAGTGACGTTTCAGCTGCTTTGAATTTTAGGAGGCGTTTTGCTTCTTGCAAGCTTTTATTCACTGAGGGAGATTACCTGTATAGAGTCTAACATTAGTGACGGATAATATGCTTGTATCCACCCAAGCTTTAGAGCTTTTATCCACCCAAGAAGAAAAAATCGTCTCCGATTTGACCAATTCACGCTTTTTTGATGAATTCCGAGAAATTTATTTGATTACATCTGTCAGTAAAGCACCACTAACATACAATTCCTTACCGAGGCGCCAAACTGAACCATAAAGTAGGTATAAAATGGCTCTAAAAAGAAAGCTGCTTCGTACTTTTCCAATTGTTCATGGAAGAGCAAGAGTTGAGCGAGGAAAGAGTTTACGTCAGAGAAGTATGAGAAGGCTAAAAGTAATCCTCGGAAGTTCAATCAATCGTGAAACTTCATAAAATAGAACGGTTCTAAATGAGCTTGATATAAAGTTGAACTCATGGAATCTCATGGACATGCATTGGAGGCAGTAAATGTGCGTGATCAGTAACGATTGCGATCGTGGAGTAGGTAGAGTTCAATTTGAAGTCAAGTCTAATTCTCCACGTTGAACAGACATAGTTAAGGCCTTTGTGAATAACTCATGGAGGAAAGATACAAATGGAAAATGTACTGCTTGCCATACAAAGTTGCACGCGACCCATTGCAGAATTCGCTCAAAATTGTTTCAACTTCACAAAAGTGCTCAGAACTCTAATATTTCTCGATCAAATTTGAATGAGAACGGTCGATATAACAAAATACAGGTGAAGACATATATTGAAGCATAAAGTGTTTCAAATAGTCAGTCTAGAAAGCTTTGCCTGGCCAGTATTTTCCTTACTGACAAGCACCTGACGTAGCTTTAAGAGTAGCAAAAAAATTTCACGTGTAGGATATTACAGTTTCCCTCTATATTGACCAATATTTACAATCATTTCCGAAAAATAGTAGGATAAGATTGCTCGGAAAATCAAATCCGTTCCCAGAAGAAGATGAAAGTATGCTTGAGAAATATTTGTTGTCATATCAGTCATAAACGACGAGAATTCCATAGTAACAATTTCCTTTTCAGCTTCCTTGGTATTTCAAAGCATAATTGAGGTGATCTATACGGATTAGCTTACTGAGCTTAAAATTTCAACCAAGGCTTATAAATCAATGGATGGAAAACGTTCTACCAATTCGATTGAAACACTGTATTCTCTAAATAAGAAACAAGTAGAAGTCATCAGTGTGGAAGCTAATTTTTAACTCATAAAGAACGTGTCCTTTTTGCTGCTCTCATGTGTTTCAATATTATTTGCATATTGTTGTAACACATGGCCCATTTCCTTGCCTACTACGCCTATCAGTTGGCAGGAAAGCGCTTGTAATGTTCATGTGATAGACTGTGTAAAAGTCCGTGCCGTTTTGGTCTTCTTGATACGATTTTTGCAATGAAATTATATGATTTTGATATCGTTCAAATGAGCATTCTTGCTAACATTTGGTACACAATTTGCCTATATCTCTAGGATGGAGATGTTTTGGGAAGAAATTTTCCTGCTACTCAACAAATGGCGCGCACTCCACCACCATTTTTCCCTAAGCTCCATTCGTGCATGAAAAGCAATCGAATCTGTTCTCAAGACAGCTCCATCTCAAAGCACGTATAGGCAAGTTTTTATATCAGAATGTTGGCAAGAAGATGAGGAATCGAACGACATCAAAATCATGTAACTTCATTGCAAAAACAGTTAAAAAACCAAAACGGCATCAACTTCCTACACAACCTATTATGTCAATATCTAAACGTATCTAAGAGCAAATGTTAGCAAAGTGTTATTACTGAAGTAACATCTGCTTTCGTATAACGTTTGAAGATCCCCATTATCCTCATAGATTTACCTCTTGGTTACCATAGATTAGATCAGATTTAACTGCACTTCAGTCATAATCTTGCTCAAGTGGTGAGTTATAGTCACTCTCAAATCCTCATTGACGCGTTCTGATTGGTTGTTGTCAATAATTCGCCATTGTTGTTAAATCTACTTATACGATTCACTACCTACGTTTGAGGCTCATTTTGCGCATAGTCACAAAAACACTCGCGTGACAAGATGCAAATAAATGTGTTCTCATAACGAACTACATATCTGGAAATCATGGGAACAATATTTGCAATTAATAGAGTACATCATAAAGTACCTTGCATCCGAGTGTTCTTGCGATATCGAGGCATTTCTTGTTAAGCTGGATAGCCTGGCACTCGCACTGGCCTGTATAGTGTGATCGACTCTCGGACGCGCTTTTTGCCATACTGGCCAACACCAGTACTTCGCCCATTCGATCTTGTGATGCTCTTAAGACTCTGTACGCCTCCTCATATCGAGCCCACGATTTCTGAATAGAACTCGTATATTAGTTTATAGAAAAGTGTAAAAAGCACTAATAAGAAATGAAGCTGCAGCGAAAACAATTGTGAATTTTCTTGCTTTAAACTGTGTCGTTTGTCTGTGATATGCGTAATCATAGTCAATCAAAACGTTGATTTATCATCTTGTTTTGTACTGAACAGCCCGCTATCACATTTCTTTACTATGAGCATCCCAGTCTTTCCAGAATTTGATTCGCTTCTTTGCATTCATCGTCTCAAAGATTTTCAAAAATTTCGCCAGGCTTTGATTGCTAATTGAAGTTCTCTTATTCATGACTGTCGTAGAATACTGAAGGAGTCGAAGCTCCTTCATAAAAATAGCAAGGCTGAGGCGTTCTATTATTGAGAGAGAGTGTTGTGAATGGATCGAACCAACACTTTATTTGCTGATAAGCTCTTAATAACGTACATCGCTAATCACTCGATCACTGCCTGTCCCCGAAAAGAGCATTCAAACATTCATTCAGTCTGCAGGATCCATTCCACTGTTTAGAAAATACTTGCCTCTTCTTTATTTATTTCACCGAGGTATAGATATCTCCAAAAATCTCATCAAATGGCAATTCTATTCCAACTAAATAGTAGTTCGAAAAAACTTGAAAATACAATTGAAAATCAGTGAAAAAATAAGGAATATTGAAAGAAAGAAACCATGGGAAAGTAAAGTGTGATAAGGACACTCTATGAAGGATAGTTGAGTAAACAGCTTCGCACTCTGTGGTAGTCTTGCACACTTTTCAATTGATTTCATTGCCCAGAATTATAAAGTGCGGATGAAGAATTGGAATGGATACAAGCCAAGGTAGAATTGAAGCTCACCGTCAGCGTCTCTTTCGCTTCGGATTCTCCTAGTTCACGAAAAATATCGGCTAGACTGCACATACACCTCGCATGTAACGCTCGATTACCAGTCTCAGATGCCAGTTGTAGAGCTTCCTGAAAATTTGACTGGTGCTGTGGAGAAACGATTAAACTATAGAAGAATTGAACTCACGTCGCACGCTTCTTTCGCCTCCACCAGTGATCCACGCACTCGCAACGCTACCGATAAGTGGTAGAGAATTGTACATCTAAAGTAATAACTGCTTCACATTCGACAACTTGTCTGCTGTTTTGAAGATAGCTTTTTCATGTGCTATTTGCTGCTCCTTGAAGAAAACTGGTCACATGCAATAGTGTTCTAAAGAATCGCCGGACATATCTATGTCAAGAGTGACACGTTTTAGACATAAACCAAAAACATAAAAAGATATATAACATCGATAGGACTTCAGGAGCCGCGTGGTGCCGGCTAGTCCCTATTGGCGACTGCAATGAAGATAAAAGAATTCATTTGATAAATTGAGATTTTAAGAAAACATTATTATCAAGAAATGATGGAATACCACAGAAAAGACTTTTATCTAAGTTCCATGGTAAAGTGAACGCCTATGTGTCGAGAAATTTTCTATGTCTCGGCGAAAAAGAAAATCCTTTTGATAAGAATATATTTCCAGTTGCTACATAGATGTTGTACGGCTAATACCAATTAGACGATAGAACAAAATTTCTTCTACAGTTCTATATAGGTTTCAAATCCGAAACTACGATTAAAATCGATAAACTGTTGAAAGTTATTGATGAATTAGCATCGCCTGTGCAGCATCATTTGTGACGCACCTCAGTTACCTCAGTTCATTGTCTTCCAATTTTTTGTAACTATGAAGACTTTTTGGTGGTTTTCAAAAACACAAAGTGATAATGTTATTGATTGTTGGACAATTCAATCATTTGTGGCGATGTGTAAAGACGATCAGTTGCTGATATAGAAAAATAAAGGAAAAGTATGGCTGAGAAATGAATAAATGTCGTCTATTTCCCTTCAGAAATTCACAGCTTTAGAAGATGAATTTGCGCTGTTTCTACTATAAATAGCCTCACTGGAGTCTCTCCATCACATTTGACAACTTGCTAGCGGTTCGACCCTTTTAAGTAAATCAAGATTCAAATTCCATTGAGAAATTATAACTCTGTCATTGAAACGTGGCCACCAACGACGACTGTGTCGTTCGCCACGTAGAAAATCAACGCTGTTCTTCTAGAGAACTAGTATTGTAAGTAAGAATTTTCTTTTCTAAGAAGAAGGAAAGAAATTTCACAAAACCAAGAACGGAAATTGATTTGCAGGACCTTGAAAGGACTAGAATCATTTTTCATGTCATCTCTAGAAAAAGGCCTTGTGTGTTGTGGCCAATGCACAGAGGCAAAGGTCAAGTGTAAATGTTAGAAAGTCTTCGAAAATTTTGCACGATAACTTGAACATTAAGGACATTTTATCAGTGTTCAACAATAACGGGCAAAACAAAGCATAAAGTAATCATTTGGGATCTCCACAAAATAACAACCGTCTCTTCGATGATGATTATATCAAAAAAAAGTCGTAATTGTAGAAAAGACATCAACTACTGAATACGTTAGAAGCGTGGCGACTTCTTCTGAGTTGATTACTCAGTTAAGGATTGAGCAAAATGTTACCGGTATTTTGCGTGCACGTCGTCGACGGTCACCGACTGAACAATAGCCATAGCGTTTCGCAGAAAAATCAAGGCTTTTGACAAATCCCTGAATTGATCATTCCCTTAGAGTATGGGATGAAAGTGTTTGGAACATTGGCTTGCTCACCTCAAGAGAGTGAAGAGCGAACCGAGACCTACACAGATTTGTAACTCAAGCAACTTGTCGGATGTCTCATTGGCCACATTCATGGCCTGCTCGAACGCTTCCAGGCAGTTCTGGAACTGACCGAAACCCAAATGGGCGCATGCAATCGCTGAAATCCACTCATTACAACGTTCGTTTCGTCAAGAAGAAACTCGATCGAGTGGATACCAACGAAACAAAAAGGAGCAACATTGTTCATTATATATTACAATTCCTTATTATTTATAATTTATGCAGTTGTAATTGAATTTACCCAACTATTTGATTAGAAGCAATTTTTTAGAAGAAGTTAGAAGCAATTTCGATAACCCAAATCTTGACAATTTCGATGCTAAGACTGATTTATGATATGATTATTATAGAGCACTGTTCAAGCAAAGAGAATATTATGTTTCGCACTTATGGTAGTCAACTCGTCGCTTAAACTTTATGGCGAGTCTGCTTGGCATCATCAAATAAAAAGATATTTTTAGCCTACAGAACGAATAGCAGAATGTCTCCCCCACGATCTAAATAAAATAAACGGCAAAATTTTTTCGAAATGGAAAAAAATCTGTAAATAAGTAGAGAAAATCGCGTGGCCCTTGAATGACACCTTTTACTTGAGGCGGTAGCTGAGATCGCTGCGCACAGCTTATAATCTAGGAGTTTTTTTCCTTTCCGAAAAAAATTTTAAGGCTTTTTTGTATGGAAATTGCAAAAAATACTTTGCTCTATCGTGCTGAGGTATGAATTTTTTTTGTTCCAGATCCTTACATGAACCCGCTGCAAAGTTTGAACGACGAGTCGACTACTTCGAGTGCGAAACATGATTTTCTTTTTGCTCTCACAGCGCTCTATATGTAAAGGATAAAAGGATAAAGCTCTCGGCGTTGATCAATCCCTGAGGGATGCGCCATGCATTCGACTTCAATTTCTAATTCGTTTGAGGTGATTGAATGCACATCTGGCCTTTACAATGACTCGCGGAGGCCTCCCGCTGAACCGAGTCAGTGCTGCTTATCCTCCCAAACAAGTCTGAGACCTGTTTGGTACCAATTTACCGACCCGGAGGGATGGATGGCTTGGTGAGCCATGAGCGCGAGATCGAACCATTGACCTCGTGAGCGACGCAGGGCACCTCTAACCACTGCGCCACATGCGCTCACGCTCTATATGTAGTATTTTAAAAATAACTCTTAGGATGAAAAATGTCGAATCTCGGGCTTCCAAATGATTACCAGTAATCTATACATATATATGTATATATATTATGTTATATATATAACATATATATATATAAAATATTATATATATATATATATATATAACCTGGCTCTGGTGCCAAAACTTATGAGAAGATTTTTTGAAAAGGTAATCCTCTGCGGATAGGACAAAACGAGACTGGGTAATATATCTAGTTGATATATAGTAGAATTTTCTGTATTTTCACTCCAAACCATTCACAGTTGTTATTAAATAAACTTCCTTTCAGCAGGTTCCAACAACACATGAAAGGGAGCAGATGTAGAATTCACCTAAGTGAGCGTATCCCGGAGTGCGAGGATCCATACTGGGGTGTTGAAGGCTGGCCTTACCGTAACTCAAAGCCTGAAATGTCTCAATTTTTCAATATTATCATATCTAAACTTATACAATGCCATGATCTACATATACTTTTGTTATAAAACTATCGTTTTCATAGAGTTACGATGAAACATCGTTATGAGCCTGTTTTTGAGTCTCAGTGTTTCCGTCCGTGGTCAAATCTCAAGAATTTGGAGGGATTTTCAATAACTCGAACATTCGTTCTCAATTCGTCTCGCAAGCAACCTTGACATTAGAAATTGAAACGCTGCAAAAAACATAGGCCAAAAACTTGTAACATTTTCAAAGGTTGATGCAGCAATCAAATCAATAATTCCCTAAAGTTTCAATAGTAACGAATATTGGGTTTTACCAGAGTTGACTCTTGTGGCGAGTGTTGATCGCCTCAGTTTTTTGAGTATCCTTTGATTGATTTCTTGCGACCACAAATCACGAGCGCACACTTGGACTCAGGTTTGAAAAATTGATAGGACCCCAGCTCTCCACTGGCGTCCAAAAGTTAGAATTGAATAATGAGAATAAAACATAAAATATTTAGCGCTGGTCACTTTCTTACGAAGGCTCTGTCTGAAAGTGTTATATCGATTAAAACAGCCTTTTATCCTACTAAGCATATCTAGCAACTAACTGCTGATTCCAAGTGCATGGGAGACCTAGTCTGCTTGGAGCACTGAATCGAACTAGACAAAGTGTGTTTTGCAAAATCCCTTAACTAGCATATCATAAGAGACCATAGCTGACACATTTCGGACCGTCTTTAAGCATGTTATTGGAAGGCGATATCAATGTCTGCGGAATTCACTCCATATTTCTTGTGGGGTCCGAGAAAGATGGTGTCTATTGAGTTTTCTGAGACAAAATTACTACTGCTTAGTTCCCAGAAAGGAAAGAAGAAAAAAACAAACGGGCCAAGAAAAAGCAGCTTTCAAAAAAACTAAATTCAAAGGGCTGTTCGACTAGAGAAGCGATTTTGATACTCTACACTCTTCAGCATTAGAATGGTTATGCGAATTGATGTCAAACATTACTAAAACGCCTACCTTACTGAAGTCGGCGAGCCGTTCATAGGCTTTGGCCAGGTTTAGGAACGCTTCACTCTTCATATATTCGTCGTGTCGTTCGTTAGCAAGTTCCATCTGCTGAAGTGCATAATGCAACATCGCCTCGAATTCACCGCTGTCGCAGAACGCCTGCGCCAGATAGCCTAATGTGATGAAACGATCCTCAGCATTCCTAAAAACTCGAACATATATCTCACTTTCTTTTGATTACACACATCAACACTGTGAGCAAGGTTTTTCATTGATTACTAAACGGACTGGGTATCAGACTAGTCTCAGACTTGCTTGGGGGATAAACAGCACTAACTCGATACAGCGGGAGGCCACCGCGAGCCATTGTAAAAACCAATGTGCATTCACTCACCTCAAATGAAGTTAACATTGAAAGCGAATGCATGGCGCATCCCTCAAGGATTGATCAGCACCGAGAGCTTTATCCTTTTATTGAATCGCTATTATTTTCTGGCATAACGGCACGATGAACAATAATAGGTTGAGGAGAAAGTTTACGGAATTTGCTTATAAAAACTTTATTTATGCATCAATTAAGTTCGAACAAAAGGCAGTTTAATAGTCAGTGAGTCAATAATTAATAGTCAATAGTAAATAGTCAATAATTTAGTAGTCCTTGAAGTGATCGTAGACAGCTGTCTTTCCAACAGTTCCTTCGCCCCATGCCTCATTGATCGTACTCGTGAAGCATCAACAGTCGTTTCTGTTCGCGGTTCAGTTCCATCTTGCGGCAGTGTAGAAGAGTTATATATCAATCGATGCGCAAGAAAACGAGCTTTCAAACCCATGTGAAAATTGCATATAAAACATGCGAATATGTTAAAGTTATGGGCAAATTCCGGAAACTTTCTCCTCAACCTATTACTTTCGGAATGTCGGAACTTAGTGGTCTACTGCCGACAATGGCTACTTGACAAATATTGAATAACTTTCTTTTTCATTTTGAAACTACGCGTCACAAAACTTTGTGCAAATAGTGGAGCACAAATCGGTCTGGTTTCAAATGCAAGTACTGCGATAATAATCGCGAATTAGTGTAGTAAATCAATCAAATTATTTAACCATTTCACGACTAACCAATCACAGCGTGGTTGACCAATATAAGTTGAATTCTTAAATACGGTTTATATGTGAATCAGGATCACTTCATTTAGCAATCGGAAATCAGCTATGATGACTAAAAAAGTGGGTGGGGGTGGGAAAGCAAGAGGATCTACGGTAAGAGCAAAGTCCAGTTCCTCCCCCACGTTCTTCGGCATGTTATATGAGAACGCCTTAGGCTCAGCTATCCCCAAGACCACGAGAAGAATCGTCCCGACCGGCATTTTACGATATTCATAAAGAAGACGAGAATCGTCAAGCAAAAAGCCAAAACAACATGCAAAATGTTTGAAGACCTTTGTAAAGGATGAATGCGAGGCAAAGAATTCAGTAAAGCGCGACAAACTGCTTTATTGAATTTATCTTTCTCCTTTCAATTCGGTTTCCGTTTTATTCGAGAAAAGAATTTCTGTTTCATTTTACTCCAAGTATTCAAATACTGAAAGAAAATGTTGGTCAGAAAAAGACAGTTTTCAGAGGGCGAAATTTTTGGCCAATCACTTGACGCTCGCATTGAAATCTGTATATACCGAGTACAAGACACGTATGTAACGAAATCAGTGCATGTGATCGCAAAAGGATCAAGTGAACATAGAAAATTTAAATTCGTCTAAAAATCGAAAAATATCTCCTTCCCGCTCTTCATTTGTTGACGTGTTTATTACTCTTCAGCCATGCACAACACCCCTCCACTGATTGTTAAGTAACATCATCAAAAATACTTTTCGTCTTTGCGGAGCGCCACAGATTACTAAACGCTGCATATTTCTCTCAATTCCAATCTTCGTAATGACATGAGACCGATAGATCGTTAGCCTTCCTGCTATGCGCTTGACATTCCGTGGAATCCAGTCGTTATCGGCTCCTGCCCCCTGATTGCTGTTGAGAGGTGTCATATGTCCGTGTCCATCTACTTCTTGACGCCTTGCTGTATGTGACAGCACTGTTGTTCTTAGATTGTAAACGATGATCGTGGGTATCTAATCATATTTAAACAGTGGTCAGTTACCGAAAAATGAGCCAAGGAGTGAATGATAATGTAGTCGAAGAGGGGAGTCTCGACTCGAGCGTTGTTTGTTCTCTGCACGACATACTCATTAGAAATTTAAACTTCTTACGCCGCTTATACCCTCCTACTCACGGGGTATGTTGCCCATCAACTTGATGAGGACACATGTAGCTGGCAGCTGAAGCAACTCATCCTTAGCATTGTTTTCGTGGTAACAATCGAGGATTTGTCATAAACCCGTTCAATAAAACAATTTCGGGAAAATTTTTACGACAACATAGAACGCTTTCCAAATTGTAAAATAGTCGTCTAAAAACACTTCAGAGAAAAAGAGATATTAATTGCAAACGCCAGAACGAAGAAAGACGAAGAGTTGTAGGAAATTAGAGAGAAGGAGGTCCAAAAAGTGTTGCTAGTTGTTCGAACCCCTAGGCGAACGCGCATGCGCACATATATTAAAGTGGATTGATCATGGTTGAAGAATAAACCCTGTGGGGTTCATCACCCTCAAGCTAGGAAGCCTAATCAATCCACTTTTCCTAAGCTCAGTGAAGACGATTAGGATCCTTATTGATGCATCTTCATGCACTGCATAATAGACGTAGGAAGAGGTAAAAATAAGGCATAGAATCAAAGGCATAGCACAATGTTGGAAATTCAGCGAAAGATTCTGCTCATGTCTTTGAGACCGCATGAGTCACAGAAAAAAAAAGAGCGTCAAACTAACAACAATTGACGACCTTTTCAAAAAGATTTACTCAGATGAAGCGAATCGACTCAATAATACCGTAACAAAATTCATAAAAGGGTAAGGCGATATTGTGAGGTAGAAACAATCAAATAGATGAGAACGATATGAATCTCAATAGAGTAACTCTTTTGCTGAGAATTTCTTGGAGTTTTCCAGAAAATTTGCCTCATTTTTTTATGCCGAAATAGTATAAGTTGCGAAAATGATAGCATACTAAGAGGAAATATAGTGCAAAGGCATAAATCATAAAACAACCGTCTTTATCAGTCGACAGAACACAAAAGATACTCGCTCGTTCTCGGCCATTTTGATCGAGTGACCAAGTATCAAAACATAATGAACAACTGACATAAAATGATAAACCTTTGGTTTAACATTATTCTCAATTGAAAATCTATGACATCACGAGAATAAAAAACGTTATTTCTGATCATAAGGGGGCAAGTGAAAAACCGACCTCATTAGTAGTGGAGTAAAATTTCGTAGGAATGTCAGTAAACATTTGAAACCTAAGACTTCCGGCTACAGCCTTTCGCTGCCACTTCTCGAAAAGGTCTTTTTTTACGTTGCTAAACAAGGAGATTTTTTGCGTTGCAAATGTACATATTTCTCGCCTGACAGGGCTTTTTTGGACTACTCGATAGCGTAATCGTTTCTGATTCCAACGCTGTGCTTATATCCTGAAAAGACCGTTTCTCTGAAAGGCAGCAGGTGAAATAAGTTGAATCCCCATTTGGGATCAAGGGGATCGTTAGCACTTTTTTAACATTTTTTTTTTACACTGGTGCAAGGTCCACCGATCATCACACCAGCGCACGTGGCCACTTCAACCACTTGCACGTGAATTGGCCAACGACCTCCTTGATCTCAGATGGGAATTCAATCTAATTCACTTGCTGCCTTTCAGTAAAACGGTCTTTTAGGATTTAAACACAATGTTGGAATCAGAAACGATTGCGCTATCGAATGAGTACTAGTAGTTTAAAGAAAGAGCTCTATCCGGCGAAAAATGCGCGCTTCTGAGGCATAGTTTTGTGCTGATTTTACAGCGTTATAAAATGGTTTTTTCAAAAATCGGCGACGCGAGGCAGTAGCCAGAAATCTAATCTTTACAACGATTAATAGTACTCATATGAAAACTTCTTCTCCAGCGAATAATGTCGGTTTTCATTTGTCCTCTGATAATCAGAAAGAACCTAGAAAACAATGTGAAACTCGCCGATCACAAAGCATATTTCTCCCACCACATTTTTCCAAACTCAAAAAATTTCATTGCATTTCTCTACTAAGATCGGATACTTTAAAAACGAGATCTCTGTGAATAACTTTTTCTGTTATAAGAAGGTCAAAAATAGGATTCTTGATGCTGATTAATCTCAGAGATATGAGCCATGCATTCAACTTTATCAACATCGCCAAAGCTTATTTAAAACATATCTGAGCTCACCATCCACTGAAGTGGGTTATCGATGCATCACATGGTGCTGTTACCCTTCTAACTCAATCCGGCATTGATTTGCTGACTTCATGGTGATGGAAGGCTTAGTGAGCCCGAGGAGAGCGATTGAATCAACGATTATATGTGTATTGCACAAGGAACCTCCAACGTCTACGCCACACACATCCATTTTCATTAGCGCAAAAATTGGAGAATCAATGTAAGATACACATTTTCTATAGTTGTGCAAGTAAAAGAAACCGTTAGGAGAAGCTTAGGCCAAAAAGTGAAACTTTTAAGGGATAAATGGTGCGAGTTGTCAAGATAACTCCTCTATACGCACCATTGTCAAGCTAATTATCATCCTAAATAATTTCCGTCAATTTTGATAGAAGGAAAATGAAGAGAACTGAACTGACGTTAATCGATTTAGGGCCTGTCGCCATTTGTGAATCGCCTGTGCATGGTGTCGTTGGTGATAAAGTCGTACGCCCGCCTAAAACTATGAATTCTATGGAACTTTTCGACGCCCCACGATGGTACAGTACATGAAACTTCATCACATGTCGGCACTGAGACCGTAGTCTTCTCATTTGTCTACTTCATTTTATCTTAATTCTGTCAATGTACTATTACAGAACGCAGTATTTTGAAAAGCCGACTTTCCCTTAGCTACGACAAAGCGAATTGATTGTATTTTCTCCAACCCTCTCATGATGGTGTGTACCAGTTGAGGTATAAATTAAAGCTATTTTCTGCTGCAAAAATTACTCTCGTCATGTTTTCATGGGAATCAGAGAGCTTCGATCTCGGCGATTTCAGAGTGTGTTTGCTTTCTGGAAAGCCCTTTTCAATAGGGTGTCGCAGCGAAAATATGATTACGCTTCACACACGGCGCTCATTTTTCGCCTCGTCTAGGACCTGAAGCTGGCTCTTCATAACAAGTCCAGAAAACTTATGATAGCATAGATTCCGGAAAATTTGAAACAAAATTGGATTTTTAGGAAGGTCCCCATATAGCTCAGCAAGTGCAAAAAGAAGGTAACGTTTTGTCTTCAAAATTTTCCTCATAGTCAAGAGTAATGGTTCGACCATTGCGCATGAGCTTGTAGGGGAAATCTTGGAGTATCGGACTAACACCAAAAACTTAGAGATTCTCTAAAATAGAGAAAAGAACTCTAACTGAGTAACGGAAATCGCGTGCACCTTGCGAACCGCGTTGCACAATCGATCAATTGCCACTCCGATTACGCTAACAATAAATTCTCTTATCAGACTCCTGATATTAGTTGTTGATTAGTACAGATATAATTTCCTTTTCTTCAGCTATAAGAGCATACGCAAAAATAAGGAAAATCCTGTAGGCTCCTGCCGGAACCTATGTTCCCACACGTTCCCAGTGTATTTGTAAAGGTGCTTGCATAAGAAATTTCAACAAAAGCAAGAAATATGGGCTTTTACGTCTTTTCTCTCTTTTCTCGATAGAAGACTGTATCTGATTAACAGCCTGAAAGAAGGAAGCTAGTCTAAACAACAAAGTAGGGGACATGTACACAATTGAATTCCTCCTATTTGTGTTTCTTTCAATTTTTAAAGATCGTTGCCGAAAAGCAAAATGCTCTGCAATTACATTACATAGAACTAACCTGCATGTTGTGCTTGGCGGCTCTTTGTCCCATGGATATCGGTCTGTAGTATGGTATGATTCTCCTCCTAAATTCACCCATTGACCTGAAATGGCGTTGTTGAAGTTGCGTTATGTTATTCATTCCCAAATGTCACAACATTCGAAGAGCTACCACGCCTTTCCACCACTCTTCTTAACCATCAACCGATAGGTCGTTATATCTAAGTAAGTGAATTTTTTTGGAAGACTTTAAAAGAACGTCTATACCAGGGAATCTATCGCAGCTCTTCACAGTTTCACTTATTCAATTCAATGATCACAATGTCGATGTAATGGCACTTATACATGCAACTTGCTTTTTCTGGAAACTTGCAGACGTATCGTAAAAGTAACTATTCAGAAGTTTCGTTCAGTTTACAAACATAGTTCAACCTTGAGGTCAGACCAAACTTTCCATTTTGTTGCAGCATTATCTATAGACTTTTCGCTTTTTAATGGGGTCTTGGAAGAAATTCCTGCCAATGAACGACTGCTAAGTAATCCCGCCAAATCTCCCGTGTTCCTCCATACAGCCCTCTTTAAATTGCTCAGAGTACCATCTCAATGGAACTGTTTCAAGTGGAGCTCAAACGTAAGGCATCATATTCATTCAGTTAGAAAACAGAAACAATTGATTTGGTACAATTCCATTAAACGGCACGGGATAAAAACTGTTTCTTCGCTGGAGAAGAGCTCTTCATAAGAGTGTTAGGAGAAATTCAAAAGTTCAAATCTCTTGTTAAAGCCGTACATGGCCGGTTTCTCGAAAAGTTTTTTTTTAGCGCTGTAGCAATCAAAATAAAATTATGTTTCACATGAGCACGTGCTTTTATGTCGAGTGTTTCATTAAGACCACGCTCAAATTTCAATAGATCTCTTTCTTACTAGTGGAGCCAAGATGTCATGTGGCTTGGTAATGGGCTCTTGTACAGTCCGATACACGTGTTTCGACCTCACAGTCTCGTCAGTCTAACAGAACCCGTCGTCTTGCAATCTTTTAAGCCAATCCTCTCGGGAGTCCCTACTCTCCCTACAGAGAGTTATCGAGACGAACGATTCGCGGTGATGATTATTCTTGACTTACAGTGCAAATCGTTTGCCTTCGATACCTATCTGTAGGGAAAGTGGGACTCTCGAAAGGATTGGCTAAAAAGATTGAAAGACGACGGGTTCTGCCTGACTGACGAGACTGTAAGGTCGAAACACGTGTATCGGGTTGTACAAGAGCCCATTACCAAACCACATGACATGCTGGCTAAAATAATAATGAAGAAATCTATCAAAATCTGAGCGTTGTCTCAATATAAACACTGGAAATAAAAATATGTCTTTTTTCTTATCGCGCTCATAATTCGCTTGACAACACTCCTTCCCTAGACTGCTAGTGCTCTTTTGATAGCATAGCTCTCGAAGAACTCAAAAATTTGTTTGATTATTGGAAAAGGTCTTTTCATAGCGCTGTAGAGAATTAAAACATTTGTGCTTCACACCTTGGCGGACAGAGCTCTGTCTCCAGACTGCCTCTGCCTCCAGACTGTTAGTACTCGCTCGATAGCGTAAGTTTCAATGATTTCTACGCTGTGCTGATTTTCTGCAATGATCCTTTAACTGCAGTGTAGCAAAGAAAACAGGATCGAGTCTACATATTCGACGGCTTACTTACCGGCTAATTTACGAGCAGTGGGCACGGCGATAGATCGATGGATTGAAGCGTTAGACATGTGGGGAGCTATTTGTTAACGAATTAGAAATTTTTCCTCGGCTGCGGAAGAAACTCAAGATAAAGCGACTGGCTCAAATACTACAAGATTTTTCTACATATTCCTATGCTTTTCGTGCTTCCAGCGAATATTATGCGCGATATAAATGAAGGCGCGCGGCGGGTGTGGAAAGTAAATTTATTTTTACGTCACAGCGTTATAAAAGAGTTTTTGAGGAAAAAAGGCCATGTACGGCTCTAGTCAGAGATTTATGTTTTCGAATGATTACTAACATACTCAGGAAAAGCTTTTCTCCATCAAAGGCAGTTGTTTCTTTCCCCGCGCCCTCTAACAGAAAAGAACAATTCATTTTTCCTAAAAGTGCAAAAACTTTTGTCGTTTATTATTACATCACATCACTTACTCACTGTTAAAAAAAACACTCGCCCTTAGCTCAAATTTGTGTCGTCAACAAATCTGTTCGGTTTATTTATCAACACCCTCATTACTTGTCACTAAAAGTGCGGGTTCACGCAAGAGAGTCGAGCTGTCATTCGGGAGGGGTCTGGTTGCAATGAATACAGAATGGAGAGATTTAATGAATGCTCAATAACAAAAGTTTCATCGTAAATCAGTTCCTTTTCTCTTACATTGAGTGTTTTCAATGAGTACGTATTTCCATGAGCAGTGTTTGACTTCCGTCAAAATGTAGCGCTCGACTGTGGAGGGGGAAGCGCAGATTGACAAAGCGTCTCCTCTAATCCTTACCTTATCTATGTGGTCGTGAGGATGTACGAGTGCTTCTAGTTGGAGAGAGGACAGAAGCGCAGCACTGTGCGCTCCAATCACCTCATGCTGCAACGATATTAGTCAAGAATTCCGAAAAAAATAGCATTCGATCTTTTTCATGATAATCTCGAACACAATAATAAAAATCAAAGCTCTGAGTAGAAGACAGAGAAGTGAGGAAACGACAGCTGTCAAAAACAATAGAACAAATAAGAAAAAGAAGGAAAAGTAAACTTGGATTCTGCAAATTACACTTTCTTATTTTCTCCTTTTAATTTTAAATTTCACTGCAGTGGATGGAACGGTTACGAGTTACATACGAATTGCTCGGTAACAAATCCAGCTCTTCTTTTTTCTTTTGCAGTAGTTTCTCGCCAGTATTAGGTTGAGGAAAAAGTTCCTTTACACCCTTAGAAAATTCAAAGTTAATACATAGTTTCAATTAAAAATAACAATAAATTATTTTTGCAATAAGGACCATCATCATCCACGATCTTCTGTGAACGATCTGCAATATTCCGGATGTGCTCGAAATCGCCATTTCTTGGGTTTCGAATCAAGAAACTCCCCAGATGCCTCTTCAACTTGATCAAGTGTCTCGAATCGATGCCCATGAAGGCAATGTTCCATTGAGCCAAACCCGGCCATAATCGGACGGTGCAGCATCTGGACTGTAGTCTGGATGCGGCAAGACTTCGACTCCCGCCAATCTGATCAAACCCGTAGTCTTCTTTGGGATGTGAGGTTTGGCGTTATCTTGCTGCAGCGCGAGCTCTCGACGAATCAATGTCGGGTAGTTTTCCTTCAACGCAGTGCCGTTCGAGTTTTACATGGTAATATTCCTGATATATTGATATGAATTTACAATAACCGATAATGTGTAACAAAATTTGAATATTTTTTAGGTGTTGAGGAACTTTCTCCTCAACCTAGCACTGTAAATAGGCAGAAATAAGATTTGATGTGGAGGGAATGGCATTCGCTTCTCATACGAAACGAGCGAGCTGCAACTAAGTGATTTTCCATCACTTAGGCAAAAATGATGCCTATGGTTGAACGCCCTAGGTTGCCACCGATCTAGAAATAATTGTTCAGCCGAAGAGAAATTATTGAACATTGTTGCCGCTTTACTAGAGGCTTAGCAAAATTAATCGATGCCAATTAAATAATGTATCTAGTGGAAAAAACTGAGAACTATTTGTTTACATCAAAACTAGGTCTCATCGTAATCTAGAGACAGGTTTTTTGCCACTAAACTTCCATATGCAAAAGGAAAACGTCTCACGAGCTGTCCCTTACTTGAAGTTTACGCGAGGTCGGTATACGTTCTTTAAATTCTTTTGGCCGATCGCTTTCCCAAGAGCCATTCTTTTAAGAATAGAGTGCTCAAGCTTCAAATGAAAAGACAGCATGTGAGATATCTGCCTCAAGTGATCTTAAGAGTAATAAACACTGCAAGTGGTCCTCGTAGAATTCTGTGGATGACAATAGTAATGGCAAAGAGGAGGAAAAACGGTTGGAGCCTGTACTCCAAAAATTTACAAGTTTTTGGGTAAAAAATGAGTGAAACATCGACATTTCTATGGCTCAGCAAGCGATGACACTCTCATCGCAAAAGTAAGGACAACGACAAAGCTCTAAGCTCTAATCAGTTCCTGACTGACATATCTGATTTCTTTAATCATCATGGTTAGGAACAAGCGCAGAACTGCTTCATAAAATGACTTGTGGTGGTGGCCTACCAATGCATTGCCTCACTGCAGCTATCGCTCCAAACAAGCATGGTACCACATTCCAACCACCTAGAGATGGAAGGCTTGCTGAGCCATAATCGCTCTATGGATGGCACCTTCAACCATTATGCTACATACGTGAAATTTTTACGATTTTACCAAAATATATAGTCTGGCCTTATGAATGTTCAGTTTGAATTCATGCGAACTGAGCTGTAATTGCATTCTTGTGAGGAATGCAGAAGTATCACTAATTATTCGCTGTCTATAAATCACATGATGGTCATCTCAATGGAGTTTTTTGCTGAAGAGCAATTATTTTTTACTAATTACCTTATGACACACCTGGAATTGCATAATGTGAACGCATACTATGCTCTTAAGTGAAAAGGGTAGTTCAGAGTTTTTTCTAAAAGATTCGCTAACGAAATAGGTTAAGGAGGAACAGCTGGAACGTGGAATGACGGATTCTGCGTAGGACCTCTCCACATCTTTTAATAAAGAAGTTTATTTCGAGTGAGACTTAGGAATGAGGACGGCTTCATGACTGCGATCATGGTCTACAATCAACTGAAGTGTTGATATATAGTCCGTGAGAATGCTCTTAGACTTTTTGCAAGGTATTACGCTATATTTCGTTCGTGACATACGGACCGTTTCGGAGGTATCGCTATTATCAGGGTCACTTTCCTCTCATCATAGAGATAGGGCGACGAAGAGTCGTACGTACTAGTAGAAATGCGGCGCAGGAACCTCGAAGAAAGTCTGACATTATTCTTAAAAACTATACATACTAAATGTCTCTATCTCGGTTTTGAAAAAGATCGAATAAAAGGTAAAACATTCCGATAAATTACTCAGTTGAGGAGAAGATTCTTAACACACGCGAAAAATCAAAATTTCGTTTTTGTTTCACACAGCATCGCTTATTGTAAATTCATGAGAATATTTCAGAAATAATTCCATAAGAAACTAAAGACTACGATGCGTTGAAGGAAAAGTATCCCAACACTGGCTCGTCGACAGTGTGTGCTGTTTCAGCAAAACAACGCCAAACCCCACACCTCAAAGAAGACTAAGGAAAAGAATACTTTTCCGCTATCCAAGCGCCGTTTCGACCCTTCAGAAAAACCCATTTGCGCTTATTTTTGACAATCGAATATACATTCGATAGCTTCAATCAGAAGAATTCGGACGGTGCATTTTATCTTCAAAGAGGCTTTGTTATTGCACTGAAAGAGCAAAAATTATATTTGTTTCTTGTTAAAAGATTTTTCGCTCATAAAAGCTTTTCCTTCAGAGTTTGAGTAATCAGTCGAAATGGTTAAAAAAAAAAGTCAAATCTTAAAAATTCCGACGCTTCATTTGATTTTCAAAATGGAACGCACGTTAGGCTGTAACAGAAAAAAGAAGACTGGGTTACTCTAAACTGGATCACTTTTTTATTCGCTCCTCACTTAGATGTCTTGGAAACAATGTATTTTTCGGTTGTCTTCAATGTTCAAATAATCTTTTGATAGCTCAGATTATAAAATTTCAGTGATGTATCTCATATTCGAAAAAGCCCTTTTTACTGCGCTGAAAGAGCGAAATAAATTTTTGTTTCTCATTCAGATTTCTCGCTAACCTACGCTCTTCCTCTAGAGTTTTAGTAGTAATCGATAGACTAGATTTTAAGAATTTCAATAGTTTGTTTGATTTCGCCAAAAGAAGATTGGGCTTCGCAAAAGTGGGAAAAAGCACAAAGTGTGAAACCCAATTTTTCTTTGGTTCCTGTGAATCACCAAAAAGTCCGTTCAAGAAACCCAAAACATTATTGAAAATCTTTAGATTTGATCTATCGTTCGGTTTTTGAAACTATATGAGAGACGAGAGAGTCAGCGACTAATCTTCGAATGAGGAACAAATGATTATTGTTGCACTTTCACAGCAATAACAAGGCCTTTTTGAAGAAAAAGTACATCATTCGATTTCTTTCATTTAAGGTGTTCGATTGATTACTCAAACATTAGGAAACGATCAGAAAAGAGAGAATAGTTGAAGTGGGATCATTTTTGCGAGACCCAATCTTTTTTGGCTGTTACAACGTAACAACAGGCTCCTTATGAAAACCAAATAAATCATTAAAATCATTAAGATTTGATCTGTCCACTGCTTAGTAAAGCCTCTAGTGAAAAGCTCTGGACAGCGAGAAACCTTTCAATGAGAAATAAAACTTCATTCTTGCTCTTTCAGCGCAATAAGAAGGCTATTTTGAAGATGAAATATACCGTTCAAATTCCTTTGATTTGTGCAACAGGTATTTGAACATTGAAATAGACTATGAAACACGTTTTCTACAAGGCGTCGAAATGGCGCTCAGATAGCGGAAAAAAGTACCACGAAAAGCTTGGAAAAAATTGGAAGGCGTGGAGATGTTGCCGCTTCTAGCCTACAGTCCGGGATTCGCGACATTTGATCAAGTTGAAGAGGCATGTCAGTTTTTTTATTCAAAACCAAAGGGATGGTATTTCTAGCAGATTTTAAAGCTCGCAGATCATCGGAAAAAGATCGTGGATAGTGATGATCTTTATTTTGAAAAATCACTACTGTTGCTTTCAATTGCACTTACGTAAGGACTTTGAATTTTCAGCGAGGGTTAAGGAACTTTTTGCTCAACCTAATCACTAGACGACCTTTCGAAAACGATTCAAGAAAGAAAATACATGCAAAGTCCTTTGTTTCACTTTTTGAGCTTAACACGAATTTTTTCATCAAAAAACAAAAAATAATAGTAGAGAAAACTGGAATATTTATTCTTTATGCTAATAAGATCTCGTGTTAGACTCAGTAAGAGGAAAAAAAATTTAATGGAGAATGCCGAAAATTAGAATCAGCCGGTCTTGGGATACACAAAAATTGTGCAAAGACAAAGACTGATAGTGATTTCTCAAGTGAACGAATACTAAAATGGCACTGTTCAAAGTTCCTTATCGGCTCAGAAATACACACAAAACGTCCCGATGAGTGAAGTTTTTCAACAGCTGATCGTTTTAAACACTCAGACAACGCATCTCGACACTGATATTATAGTCTGACGGTGTTGTTCATGACAACATTAGATCGCCTCTGGTGGTATAGAGGAAACGGATCTCACTCAGAGATCACTCCTAGCGTTTTTATGCTGGATTTGTCGCTCCATCGCTCAGACTGTCCTTATTCAGTTTGTTTAGGGTAGTAGCTGAGTAGGAGAGAAGTATTGTCAAGTAGTTGCTTTTTTGCTTGGTAGTGGGTGATGGAATAGGCTTAGAAACTTTGTGGAAGCTTGGTAAAAAGTAAAAAAAGCTGAGGCAATAGGTAATTAGAATTCATTAGTTTTTCACATGAAGCTTCACATAGCTTTACATATTTACACGATGAAATTCATGAAAACGGCGTTCCTTTCCCACGTAAACTTGAAAACTTTTAACTGTATGAAGCTGATGGATAGTTGGAAGATCTTCTCATCGCTATGATAAATTCAGATAAATAACATCATTTGAATTCCTTCAAAATACCAGAACTTATCAAGTAAAGGTGTGGGAACATCGGATACTTCTGACTGAATAGAATCGAGAAGAAACTCGCGTGAAAACAAACATAACAATCGTTGCAGTAAAGTCTCAACATCTGTTTTCTAACGAGGACATTACGTATAATGTTATGAAGCAACGCTAAATTGGAGAATGTTTCCAAGAGCTTGGTGCTTATCGTTTTTTATCCCGGATTATAACTATCAGTTGCGAGAGGAATCGTGCCGGGAGGCATAAGAGTGGTTCAAGATCGATGGACATCACGGCCTGGAGATGCATTACACATCGAATTTTCATCCATTCTCGAATGTATTTCGAACTTTTTTTCTGCAAAATCACTTCATCAAATAGCCAGACTAGACTTCACAAAAAGTACTTCGCCTTCATGTTCCAATTATTCAAGTCTAGCGCTTTGTCGGTTTTAAGGAAAGGGCAGCGGTTCTCAAACGCTCAAGCCAACATAGCGATCTCGGCAGCTGTTTGCAAGTTGTTGGGAGAAATTTATCGGCGAAAATTGCATAAACTTATCAATCCGACGAAAAATGTCTTTTGAGAAAGGAAACAGAAGAAAGAAGTTTCCATCGAAAAATAAGTCGGAAATCCATAACTTACTGTCCACATTCACCTCGAGGTGCTGCAAACGTTAATCTACTTGATTCATCGACTTTCAATGTAATCTTCTTAATTTTTGCTTCCCAAAACTCCTTCCTAACAGAAATTTTGTGATGAAGACCATAAAAAAATATTTGATCACCTCGAATCTTTCACAAGAACGATTTAGAAGATGTAGAACCTTAATGTTAAAAGAAGACAGTGGTTTCTGGAACTACTGGAAATCTTTGAATTTGGGCGGAAATTTTCCGAAAGAAAAAAGGATTTTGTGAAGCTTTTGCGATTGAAATGACGCTTTCTTCTCATTGTCATAGTTTATGTTGTCCGTGAACCATTGATGAGGTTCGTGTGAGGGAATCGATACATTAAAGTAGCAGGCGGAGTCCGAACAGGCCAAGAGGACGAGAGTAGTTGGATGGATATAGGGATAATCGGAACAGCGTGAGAATGAGCGGAAACTAAAAGTACTACACACCGAAATTATTAGGTGTCGAAACGATTGGAAGTAAAGCGGGGGATAAATCAACGAGTTTGTCTCGAATGTCGAGAATTTGAACAAATGAAATGAATATAATGAATGTGAGAAGATGGAAAGCAGGCAACACAGGGCTCATGGTAACTCAGAAGAACTGAAAAGCGATGTCCGAGAATTCTTTTCCAAGTAGAATGCAAATGCAGCTCTTTGCAGTAGCATGACTAGTAGGCTACATGAGTCCGTCGTTAGGAGATATCGATCCATAAAATTCATCATTAAAGGATAAAGGGAAATCATTAAATCCATAAAATCCAGTGTCGGAGGCTTTCTTAATTCGATATCTTTCTGATTAAATTGTATCTTAACACGGAACAATTGCAAACACTTCGATATTCCAAACGTTCACAAATCCCTTGCATTTAGTAAAGCACAATTGGCTTTTTGAACTAACAAAACTTTGAAAAAATTTCAAGAGAACTGTCTGAGTATTGTTAGAGGAACAACTAATTCTAGAATAAAGTCCCAGTATCAGAAAGTCTGAATGATTTCCTCGGGAGTACGAGTGAAGAAATGAATCAAACACGTGATGAAAGACAACAAAACTACGAACAAGGAGATTTCCTGACACTCTGTGTCTCTTACAAAAGCATCAGTCACCAGTACTTCTGCAGCATCAATATTATCGCTGATCATCAACTAACTCCAACTGAAACCAGTAAGCTTTCCCGATGGTTAGCGTAGCGATCAAGAACTCTAGGTGAGTTCCATTTGGTTATGTTACACGAAGGGATTCACAGCTTTCGTAAAGAGCCACTTAACGTGAGCATCTTCGACGAAAGGGTAGGAGTGAGTAGATTGACTAATACAGCTGTGCTGTAGACTCAATATTAATTAGCTGGGCATCGGAATGGAAGCTCCAAACTCCATCGCATTTGCAAAGCCTCGTCAGGGAATCAACCTTGTATACATTACATCCAAGAATATTCATCAATCACAAAGTTTGGACAGCCATTTTAGCGATTGATCAGGCTAAAAAATATGAGGATTGTGCAATAAAGAGCAATTCAAAATGAAATTTCGCAACAAAACGTCGATTAAGGCGCGATTAATTGCGACTCATCTGATGGGCAGATAACGATGTGCATGACAAATCCGTATGCTTCCAGACGACTCCATTTCCCATTCAGTAATCCTCAGCGGTGATGGCCACCGCCAAAGGCATCCGAATATGCTTGCCTCACTGGTCTACGCGTATTTTATTGCTTTTCAATAAGGCTATGGGCTCCAATAAATAAACATATACGTGAGTTAATAAATAAATATATATTTGCAAATTTCGTGAAACCTAAGTCGCATCAAAATAACCTATGAAATACCATTACTAAGCTTTCTTCACCTCTTTGCATCGAAAGCAGGACATAAAGAACAAAAAGCAGAATTGAAATGGAGATCACTATTTTTTTTCCGGACTATGACTTGAATAGAAAAAAATTTTCAAGAAATGAATGAATAAACCACACGATACCACGTCATAGCTTCGGCTGATAAGCAATAAACTTCCTTATGTCTAAAAGATTTTCGAATAATATAAAATATGAGGGCAGAGAAATAGCACGGCTGAGTTATGTGAATTTGTTGAAAGTTCTGGCCACTTATTAACGAACATTCGGAAAAAATATCGCGCACGTGAAAATTCGTTTGTATTACACACTGACATTGATGTATGATGAGCAGGCTGAATGTAACAACACCAAGGAATATTACTATAAAACAATTCATCAGTTTGAGCAAAATTACAAAGAACAATAAGAATTTTATGATTTCGGAGATTTACGAGAAGGCACCCGTGATTCGGGAAGGGAATCTCAATGTCAGCCGTAGCAGTTGTGGATTTAGTGCGCCCGCCGCGGCTGGTGCGAGAATGAAATTCAGTTAGATCGGGGGCTTTCGTCAAGAGTGGACGTCGAGTTTTTCGCAAGAGAAAGGAGACGAATCCAAGCAAGCAGCATTCTATCCATTGTGAAATCGCAAAACGAGGCAGCGATGGGATTAACTTGATGGGACGGATCGACCTCCCACTCACACTCACATTGATACATTTCACTCAGAATGTCGCTCATCCAGCATCATCGCTTGCCTATCGTAAACAAGTTCACTCACTCATGAAAGTCTGAGTTAAAACGAATTCGGGACCAAAAAGAACTATAAACTTCGCCTTGTAGGTAAAAATCATAGATAACGGGAAAAAGAGATAAAGGTAAAAGACTTCTCAAGGGGTGGAGAAGAATTTCGCTTTATGGCAGTCAAAAACCAGTAAGAATAAGGAATTACCTTCCCATTCCTTAAGCATTTTTGAGCTGTAAGCTAATCACTGGTCATCTACTTTCTTAAAAACGATGAAACACTGGAAAAATCCATTTTATTCTTTTAACTTCGGTTTCTTAAGAACGAAGTGAGTCCGAAATTCTTATATTATTGTATTCGAATGTACGAACACTGTTTCTCGTGGTTTTCAAGACGAATGTTACTTAGCAGACTCAAATCGTCGGAGCGAGGAGGGGCGGGCGTCGAAGGGGTCAAGGATTCGGCGATTTCAAGACCGCACTCCGTCCATTTTCGACAGTTCATTACACAATTCTCGTACTCACCGACGCCGTTTCAACTGCTATAGCTTTTCCTCTCGAGTTCTCAATGCAGTTATATACAGTTAAATTTATGGATTCACTCATCTCAACGACTATAACTTTTCTTACTGGATTAGAACTGAAAACCGATCGATAACGCTGGGATACTTTGCGATTTTGTTGGTGCTGAATGATTCTCTCCATCACAATTGAATTCTCATAGATTCTTCCTTCATTGTCAAACGAGTTAGTCGTGTAGCTTTGAACTATTCGAAATGTAGCATAGGGATTGAGCAGATGAATAGCTGAGTAGTTTATCGAGTAAATTGGTTGTTTATTTGCTTGTTCTGCTAAAGACACGCAGTCTGCTAACCCGATACCGTATCATATTTCAGTATTTGTGAAGGATTCACACTCATATCCACTTTATTGTTACACTAAGATATAGAGTGTTCAAAAAGCGTTCCAAAATTTGACAGTGAATGAATTTGTCTCTTCTGTGTGCCCCGATTTTAGAGAAATTGACTTAACGCGTTAATGATCTGTGTAACAGACTTTCAAACGTAACAGCAGCTTTTCCGGACCATTTTTTTTGCTTTTTTTGGCCACCGAAAAACACTACTCAGAGTTCTATGGTTCAGCACTTTTCCATAGGATATTATTTGCATGTAATCGAGTGAATCCTATGAATTGTCAGAGACAACAACTGATATATTCATAAAGATTCGAATGACCAGCTTTCATTAAATTTCACAATGATCAATGAAAACTATCTTAATAACTATACTCATTAATGTTGAGTGTTGCGCAAAACTTTGACGTCAGGCGGGAATCAAACCCGCATTTCACCCTTCCCGAAGGCCACATCTTTATAACTGCCATTTATTTGAGGACTTAGAGGTATAACGTTGGTAAATGTTTTTTTAGAGTCGATGCCTGACCTTTCGGCGACTTAGCCTTCCTCAGAGCCTAACGTACCATCTCGTACCATATCTAATCGATCACTTGATACTTTCTTAATCTAATTTGAAAATTACTTTGAGTGTCTATCTATTATGAGAATCTCATCGTTCACCTACTTATATGGGAATGGCTATCGCTGTGTAGTTACACAGTAGGTTAGATAGACGTCACTCACTCTAAAGGATAGAGGTCTAAGATAAGTCCCATATCATTTGTGATGCCTAGATACTCTCGTTCTTCACTCGCTTTTGGACTTTTGAACTGTATGCAAAATATTTTTATAAGTCTAACCTCGTGATGTTTAGAAAAGAACGCTTGAGACTTTATAAATAAACTTCAAAAGTAAAGGAATGAATAGAAGGTTAGAGTGCCCTGAACGCCACAAATGATATGACACCTTATCTCAGACTGAATTTCCAAATTTAGAAAGTCACTATTCAGTGTGTTAACGCACCGGTGACCCATATAGATAACAAACGGTTGGCTTCATATAACAGATAGACATTAAATCGCTTTCTTAAATATATTCAAAACATATTTGCTGAATAATTAGAAATTTCTAGTATTTTTGCTGCATTTTTTGCAGCGTTATGATATTTCAACATATCCCTCAAAAAATTGAGTGGTGAGCAAAAATACGACCTCAGGCTGGACTCGAACCCGCTTATCACTCATATTGGGGACGCGTGTCACCACTACACCACCGATATATATTTTTGCTCGCCACTCAGTTATCTTAGGGATATATGAATAATTAGATATATTAGATTTAATTATAATATATAATTAGATATAGTTTGTCTAAGCTCTGAAGAAAGAGAAACGTAGAATCACCAGCGATAACCGTCAAAAAAATGCTTAGCTGATATTCAATAAATAATGTCAATATCATCTCGTAACGGCTAAACAGAGGAAAATACTCATTTATTCAAACTAGGCCGAGGTTAATAGGTAGTCGGTCTTGAGGTTCATTTTCAGAAAGATACCAAAAATACTAGGGTCTTCAAAAAAGGGCACCTTGTATTAAGAGAAATGAACTCATTAACTGTCATTTTCTCCAAATAAGCTTACGCGAGGTTGGTATTTCACTCTTCGAAATAGATGGTTAATACATCGAGTAATTTCGCCTCTGTCGGAGCCCCTAGGCTACTTATGAGGGATAGATCACCGACGTGCTGCATACAGAGTGAAAAATCGAAGTAACACTGTTTTCATGGAAACAAATAATCAGGATGTGAACAGATCCTTTCACCGATTACAATGGAAATCAAATGACGATGCAAGATCCTCCATGCAGTGATATAATCGAGTAGCTAGATGATCAGTGAAACGTCCAGAACTTTTTCACAAGAACTCTCATGGATTTTCCCATTTTCACTTGTTAATGGCGTTTTATGTCAGTTCGCAGCCTTCTTGTGCCCTATACGCCATATTAGATTAATTTTGATGCTCTCAATATCATTCAATTACATAAAACGCGAAAAAGCATTAATAATCTGGAAGCATGAAATATCATCGGATTGAGAGCTAGAAGAAGGCAGAGAATGAATGATGCTGGTAAATAATTGACGGGCATGAGGAGATTATTCAAATTGATTCTTCTCATAAAAATATAGTTTACTTCACGCCGCCGGTGATTTTCGAGAGGATGTTCTCGACAGATGTCGACTAAAAATTGCTGAGTCGAGCGAAAGGTTCTCGGAAAATTTTGAAGGTACCATTTTTATCATCAAATCAAAAGGAAAAACAGTAATAACTATCCTTCAAAGTATAAACCACCATTGTCCACGACTTTCTGCTATTTTTCTTCTTCTTGCCGACTAAGTCAAATTTGTGAAACTTGTTAACAACAGTCCGCTCCGAAACATCAAGCTCTTCATCCAAATTACGAGATCAAGCTCGATTAAGGCTGAGCATTAAAAGCGGCTTGCAAGTCTTCTTCCTCCTAAACAAATGGCCGACCAGAACTAGGCATGTCTTCGAGATCAAAGTCGCCTTCCTTGAATCGTTTGAACCGCCTGCTCACATTCGGTTTTGTCGCCGTAAGTGCACCTTCACCCTCATTGATCTCTTCGACGGCTTTAAGAATCATTAAACCTTTCTCTCAATTATGGCGGTCAGCGCACTCAAATCATACTGTTCAATAAGCATTTTGGAGTAGAAATTAATGAACTAGATAATATTTACAGAATTTTCAATGAAACACGGCACAAAAATGTCAAAAAACGAAACTTCAAAGATTTTCCAGAACTTTTTGCCTAACCTAATATTCATTCAGAATGCAGAAAGGAAGAAAAGAAAGAATAGAAAAAGAGTAAGCCTCGAAACGATAGAACAACAAACAGAGCGCCGGAATGTCGTTTAGCGGAATCGATATACTTCTCACTGCGAATAAATGTAGATGCTTGCCCTTCTACTGCACAACGTCGTAGCCACCAAGAAAGGATATCCCGTGACACTCGCATAACGGCCTGAGGTGTTCGTCAATAAGTCGAAACTTATGAGAACAGCCTCACCCCTTGCCGCCACTATATGCCAACCATTCTGTCGTTTGCGGCCAGCTGTTCGATTGAATCGTAAGGCGGTTATGAGCTCAAGTTATAAACGAGCTGCGAACTCATTAGGATTGTTACAACAGCGTTGGTGAGCATAGCCGCAAAACATCAAGACAGCGATTCCTCGCATAGTAATTCACGAGCTCGTTCAAGGCGCTTCGTGTTAAATCATATCGCATTATACCCAATAATGTGGGGTGCCGTGCAAAAACATTTGTTTCAGCCGGGATTCAAACCTAGATTTCACTCTTTACGGGATCGTGTTCTGAACCGTTGCACTACCGACGCTCGCTTTGCGCAGCACTCTTTTTACGCTACATGCGTTATCTGTCAACAGCCAACCGTCGACGGTTCAGCACACGCTCCCGGAAACAGTGAGATCTGGGTTCGAATCCCTGCTGACGTAAATGTTTTTGCGCAGCTCTCCACATTAGTGGGTATATTGTAACATCATAGCACCCCAAGTGACGATCAAATGCAATCAATTCTGATTGATTATATCACATTATCCTGAGATTCCTATTTGAAGCATTCTGTTTGAGCAGGCATCAATTATTTCGCGAATGCCAGCACTCAGCCGTTTTTCTCTCATCAGTCATCCACGAAGATCTTTGAACATTTCGCGGGTGGATTCAATTACTGCTTGAAGGCTTTCATCTTTGTGAATAGCAAATCCCAAGATCGACTTTCTGTTGACCTCGAAACTTTGTCAAGAATTCACAGATTAATCCATGACATCGACTGTTTTTGAGACCTCACAATAGACATTCAATATGAATTTTTGAGAATTTCCAAAGCCTAACCCGAGGTTGGTACGCCAGTGCTATACACTCGTGTTTCGGCGGTTCTCGCCCCCTTTGTTAAATACAGGGCATAATGCGGGGCATGGGCTACTGACGAGGGGGCGAGACCCCGGCAAGCGTGCATAGCTCTGGCGTACCAACCTCGGGCTCTGAGCATTCTTAAAAATTCACAGATTTTCTCTTAAGCCGAACACGAGGTCATTATTATGATTTTTTGATCAGCTAAGACTTCAGCAGTTTCTACCTTCTTAGAGATTTGATAGATCAAATTTTTCCAATCTTAGCCTACCAAACACCTCAAGTACTCCATTGGAAAAAACCACACTCACCGTTTTTACGAATTGTCCCACTGAGTTGTCAAAGTAGAGACTAAC